>CM019823.1:75065474-75272982 GCA_009763385.1 Coix lacryma-jobi var. lacryma-jobi
GTTCCAGTATCCCTGGTAAAAAGTCCTCCTGCAGCACTATATAGAAGTCCGGACTAGCCTGCTGCTGCCTCTGGGAGGAAACCACTACTCCACTGGTACCAGCCATAGAGTGTGAATCTACGAAGAGGTGGCCACCCGGAGATCCAGTCGCGGGATCGGCGGGGGGGAGCATCGACGGAGGTGCACCCCGCAGAGGGACGTCGAGCTGAGGTGGCACCTCAGTCTGCGATGAGACGACCGGCGTCTGGGCACCTCCTCTGGGACTCCTCCTCAGCCTCTTCCTCTGCCTCTAGTCTGGTGTCTTGGCCTCTGCCTGGCCCTGCTGTGAACTCTGCGGCGTGACACCTGGAGAGGTGAACGTGGTACGATGACCGGTGACCATAAGAGTGCCAGTCGGTGAGCCGTGTCGACGCTCAACCCTCCTCTATGCTCTCCTCTGCTCTAGCGTAAGCTGGTCCTGAATCCGCAAGCCGCCACCACGGCCTCCCCGCTCTGCACGCTTTGCGATGTGTGCAACTGCCTGGGCTTGCTGTGCCTCACGCTCGGCCCTGGTGCGCTTCCTACACGTGAGAAGCTTCCCCTTCCCGGGTCGCTGACCGAAAGGAGGGGGACGTGGAGGAGAGTCCTCCGCGGCACCACCGATGTTCTTGCAGCGCATAGATGACAAGAACTGAGAACAACTACCGCTGAACTGTCACTGAAGAGAGCAACTACCACTGAACAACCCTGACAAGTCCAACTGACACAGAAAACCAACAGACTAGCCCAGTTGACAAGAAACTCTGCCACTGACACTTGTGAGGCTTGGCCTCGATCCGTACCCGCGTTCTTGGCCCAAGGTTCGCTGTCACAAACCAACTGCCAAGCTGACACAGTCACTGACTCGCTGCATAGAGTAGAGAGGATACATATAAGAAAATATATTCTAGAGACGAGGAGTGACCTATAGAAGCAAAGCAACTGGATAAGATATGGAGGGGGCTTTGCTACCTGTCGAACCGACGAAACCAACCAAGCAAGAGATAAGGATCTGCGTCTGGGCACCCACGTATCACGCCAAGGAGGTCTGCAACGTTTTGGGGCGAAACATGGGTCACACAGTGATGAACGACCATTGAGGCATAAAATCAAACACCTTGCTGGCATGGAAACTGAAGTGGAAGTAGATGCTCATGGTGGGGGGTTCTGTCCGTCGGGAAAGAAGTCGACGGAGGTGGGAGAGAGGCTCGGGGACGACACAGACGATCTCCGGCGAATTTGAGGGCGAACGCCGGCGAAAAGCTCCGGCTCGGCGAGAAGGAAGCAAGCACCGGCGAGGGACGCGACCACGACGAGTTGGCACGGGCTTCGGCGGTGCGCGACTGGCGGCAAGGGCGGGTGCGGGCAAGCGCGGCGGCCGCAGAGCTTAGGGTTAGGGTTCGTAGGGGAGCGGCTGACGGACCGGGATATCAGAGATATCATCAGAAGATGATTACTCGGATTAACCCTGGACGACACGGGAGAACCTAGGACATGACACGAAGTCTACATGGATTAGGACTCTCATTGTAACTTAGTCAAGTTTCTAAAGGAAGTCTTGTAATTGGAATGAGACTCCTCTGTTGTAACCGACTTAGACTTGGTATGCGCCAAGCTTCACCTGATTATATAAGGGGAAGTGGGCGCCGACCCCTATCATTGAATCTCAGATCATAACACAAGGCACACGCCGCAACTAGGCGTAAGGTATTACGCTGTTAAGCGGCCTGAACTAGTATAAATTGTTGTCCCTGTGTACTCGCCGAGTTCTACGAACGCCGATCCCCACCAAACAAATCGTCTAGGAATCCCCAAGACGAGTTGCCGGTTAACAAACACCGATAGCTGGCGCGCCAGGTAGGGGCTCTCGGCGATTCCACAATCAAGAGTTCGACGAACCACTTCAACATGTTCTCGGCGGGATCAATTTTTGTTTTTGGCTCGTGGACATGCATCGCGGATGATCAAGGAAAGCTGCATGGTCAACTTCAAACAGACTCAGAAGCGCAAGCCACGTCAAAGACAGATCATCTCGCCCGAGACCTAGCAAACCTCACAATTCAAGAATCGCAAGAATCTGGGGACCAGGCAGAGTCATCCGACTCCTACTCGGATACGAATTCTCGATCCAGAAGGACTCGGATTCCACACACCATATCCCCTTTGGACTGCGCAATTGGCTGAAAACTTCCAAGAGATGATTGGATCAAAATTCAAAAAGCTTCAACAGATCCGCTGACAGGAGCTCAGCAGGGACTCGTTTTCAGCTCAACCGAGGAAGGTAGCATCATCCATTGGCCAATACGATCAGCTCCGGCTAGGTTGGTTGGCACAATCGACCAACAACTCCCTTATCAACATGGACATCAACTCCCCTTTGTGGAGCTCGATACCTCAACAGAGCTAATCTTCAGTGCTTCTACCCTGGAATTGGTTACACCGGGATCAATAAACCAAGGCTACACTCACGAAGTCTTCATGGCAGGACATCAGTCATCTCTATGACCTCCAACTCCTCCAGATGTCTTTCGAGATGATGAGACTTTGAGTATGATATCTGATGACGATCCAGAAGGACCCGGTGAAACTGAGACTTCAAAAGCACAAAGACTAAGGAGGAATTTGGCAAAAGACGCTCGTAGAAGGCGAGCAACTCATCATAAGGAGGCTATGGAGCGCTACCATGTACGGCTTGAAGAATATAATAATCGAAGGCGTTTGGAAGAGGAAGCTGAGCATCAAATTCGTCAACAGCGGGATCAGGAAATTCAGTCTCACGACAATCGCAATCGACGACGAGCCGACTGCTCGCGCAACCTCGAACCTGAATTCATGAACGTAGCCGGTCACAAAGTGTATCAAAAACCCTACCAAAACATCATGGCCCTAGCCATAGAGATAGGAGCTAAAGACAACCGCTCACCTGATGAAGAATGACGGTTGATCATGCTTCAGACTACGACACTACAACTCAAAGGTAGAAACCTGGAGTCTCTAGCTGACGATCAAGACTCATCTCATGCAAGCCAGAGGCGGCCTGTTCATGAACGGCTCGGCCGAGTCCCGGCCAGGAGTCGCCTGGGCAACCGAGTCCGTAACCAAGCTGAAGGAGGAGCTGAATCATCGTATCGAGGAGTCGACATCTTAGCATACGATGCAGTCGATCGCTTCCCCTGCTTTTCCCAGAGGCTCCGAGCAGTCCCCATCCCACGAAAGTTCAAACCCGGGAACTACTCAAAGTACGACGGGAAGATAGAACCTAAACGTTGGCTCAGGCTGTATGCTCAAGCAGTGGAGTTAGCTGGAGGAAGCAATGATGTCAAAGCATTATTTCTCCCCATGGCTCTAGAGACAACGCCTCTTGCCTAGTTCGACAGACTTAAGCTCGGATCCATTGACTCCTGGGAACAACTTCACTGCATTTTCATAGATAACTTTGCAGGTGTCTCTAAGAGATCAGACCCCCGGACTAAACTTAGAACCTACAAGCAGCAGAAAAATGAGACCATGCGAGAGTACTACAGACGCTTCTCCGAGATCCGCTCCACAGTCTCAGACATAACGGACAGAGAAGTAATCGACCTTTTCAGCAATGGAATCTGCGAAAGGTACAATTACAAGGATTTCATCAAGTATGACCCAAACACCGCCGATGAATTCCATCGGGCAGTAAACTCCATGATGGCAACAGAAGAACGCACACATGAGCGCTTCCCCGAGAGGAACATGCAGGGTGATCGAGGAAACAACCAAAGAGGAATCCAGACTGCTCAGCAAAACACCCGCAAAAGAACTGGGGACAACACTGTCGTAGCCATGGAACCCCAGAAGAAAGGGAACAAACCTTCAAACTTCGATGACCTCCTAGACGGCCCATGTCCTTTCCATCCATAAGGAGGACACCAGGCTAGGCAGTGTCGACAACTTAAAGAGCGAGGTTTGAATTCCGACTTCAATAAAAACAGAAAAGACAAGGGGAAGAAAGCAGCCCAAGACCCTCAGCAGGATGTCGGCGGTTTCCAACACCCCAAAGGCACCATCAATGTTATATTCGGGGGAGTAACCACCAGCGACAACTAGTGCCTCTAGAAGCTTTCTTTATGGGAGATTATGTCTACTGAACCAGCGACTCCCAAATACCTTGATTGGTCTGAGCACCCGATCAGTTTCTCTCAAACAGACCAATGGACCAGCATCTCCAACGCGGGGCACTACCCGCTAGTCCTGGATCCTACGGTCGCCGGATTTAAATTGGGAAGAGTACTTATAGATGGAGGTGCAGGACTCAACGTCATCTTTGCAAATACCATACACAAGATGAACTTGGACCTAGCAACTCAGCTCACACCTTCAAGCGCCCCTTTTACGGCATAGTACCGGAAAGGCGGCCATACCACTCGGAAGAATAATACTACCGTCACTTTTGGAACTCAGATCAACTATCGCACCGAGTACATCAGTTTTGAGGTAGCCGACTTCGAATCATCATATCACGCCATATTTGGACGTCCAGCTATCGTTAAATTTATGGCAGTGCCACATTATCCATACCTTCTGCTGAAAATGTCGGGTCCTAAAGGTATTCTAACCTTCAAGGGCGACTTAAAGCGATCCTTCGAATGCGACACAAAAGCTGTCCAAATCACGGAAAAGGCTCAACTTTCCCTGGAAGTTCAGGACCTCGCACAGATGTACATAACACTAAGCCTGGAGATCCAGAAATCCCAAACAAGAAGGCGAGTACTATCCAACCACCCGCAGAAGTTTCCACAAAAGCTATTGATCTGGAAACCGGCGATCCCTCAAAGACGGCGGTTATCAGCGCTCACCTATCCGAGGAATAGGAACTCGCGCTCACCAAGTTCCTCAGAACAAACAAAGATATATTCGCTTGGAAGCCGGTCGACATGCCAGGTGTTCCAAGGAACTTGGCTGAGCACAAATTTGAATTAAAAGAGGGTTCCAGACCCATCAAACAACGACTGCGATGATTCTCACCAGAGAAGAAAGAGGCAATCAAGAAGGAAATAGCTAAGCTACTCGCAGCTGGGTTCATCAGAGAAATTCTGCACCCTGAGTGGTTAGCCAACCCAGTAATAGTAAAAAAGAAGAACTCGGCAGAGTGCGCATGTGTGTTGACTACACGGACCTCAATAAGCACTGTCCAAAGGTTCCTTTCGGATTACCAAGGATAGATCAAATAGTTGATGCCACCGCAGGTTCCGCTCTTTTGTCCTTTCTAGATTGTTACTCGGTACCATCAGATTGCTCCCAAAGAAGAAGACCAACCAAAGACATCGCTTATAACCCCTTCGGTGCTTACTGTTATAAAACTATGTCCTTTGGATTGAAGAATGCAGGAGCCACCTATCAGCGAGCTATCCAAAATTGCCTAGGCAATCAAATTGGCCGCAACGCGAAAGCTTACGTTGATGAGTGGTTTAAAGACAAAGGATCCGACTACCTCGTATCAGACCTAAAGGAAAATTACCCCGACTATGCACTTATAAATAGAGGCTCAACCCCACAAAATGTGTATCGGAGTACCCTCAGGCCAACTACTCGGTTTCCTAGTTAGCCATCGAGGCATCGAGGCTAGCCAGACGCAAATCAAGGCTGTCACCAGTATGAAGCCACCAACCTTGGTTAAAGACGTTCAAAAGCTCACTGGGTGTTTGGCTGCACTTAACAGATTTATCTCAAGATTGGGAGAAGGAAAGGATACCTTTCTTCAAACTACTCAAAGCCGGTGATAATTTCAGTGGACAGAAGAAGCGGACAGGGCCTTTGAACAACTCAAAAGGTACCTCACCAATTCTCCTATATAAACACCGCTAGAACCCCAGGAATCAATGATGCTATACATTGCGGCTACCACACATGTTGTAAGTAAAGCAATAGTAGTGGAACGCAAAAATGAGAAGCACATCTACAATACTCAATGACCAGTATACTACATCAGCGAGGTACTCTCCGACTCAAAAGTCAGGTACCCGCAGGTTCAAAATTGCTTTATGCTTCACTCATATCATCAAGGAAGCTACGACACTATTTCAAAACCCACGAATCACAGTTGTCACAGATTTTCATTGGGAGAAATCCTTCACAACCGCGATGCTACAGGAAGAATTTCCAAATGGCCAGTTGAGGGGGGGCACTCAATATCAAGTTCACTCCAAGAAAAGCTATCAAGTCGCAAGCTCTAGCCGATTTCGTCGCTGAATGGACAGAATTGCAGCAGGTTCAAGATAATGCTATCCCTGAACATTGGAAGATGTACTTCGATGGGTCCCTAAAACTCGGTGGAGCGGGTGTCGGAGTCCTACTTGTATCACCCACTGGAGAGCAACTCAAGTATGTTCTGCAAATAATGTGGCCTACTAAAACAATAAGCTGAATATGAGGCGCTACAACACAGGTTAAAACTAGCAGTCACATTGGGCATCAAGCGACTCCTAGTCTATGGCGATTCTTCTGTGGTGATTCACCAAGTCAACAAAGATTGGGATTGCACCAAGGAAACAATGAACGCCTAATTGCGCTAAAGTTCGCAGCTAGAGAAAAACTTCTCAGGTTAGAACACATTCATATTACCCGAGATCTTAATGTAGCTGCAGACATCCTAGCAAAGTTGGGATCTTGACGGGCCCTAGTCCCTAGCGGTACCTTTGTACATGAGTTGTCAAGCCTTCATACAAGAGAAGGAAGAGATCGATCCCACACCCTCCGCATAGATTCTAACTTTAGCACCCGACTGGACCAAAGTTTTCATCGCTACTTCAAGGAGCATAAATTGCCAAGTGATAAAACTTCAGCAGAGCAGTTACCAGACGTAGCAAAAATTATGTTCTAGTCGGGGACAAGCTAATCGACGTGGTGCCTCATCAGGAGTCCTCCTCAAGTGCATTCACCAGAAGAAGGCAAAGAAATTCTGAATGAGGTTCATTCCGGGTGTTGTGGCAATCATGCAGCATCAAGGACATTAGTCGGAAAAATCTTTCAGATCAGGGTACTATGGCCCTCTGCCTTGAAAGATGCAGAAGACTTAGTCCGTCACTATAATCATGCCAGTTCTTCGCCAAGCAACAACCATGTCCCGACCCATGAGTTGATTTGTATTCCCCCGTCATGGCCTTTCACATGTGGGGACTCGACATGGTGGGTCCTCTTAAGCGTGCTCTAGGCGGATTCGAGTACGTTTACGTCACAATCGACAAGTTCACCAAATGGATCGAGTATATGACATTGGTCAAATTCAACGCATCAAAGTCAGACAATTCATGCAAGCATCTTTCATCGCTTTGGGGATGCCACATAGAATTATCACTGATCTTGGTTCCCCCTTTACGGCAATTGAGTTCAAATCATGGGCCAACGACTGTGGAATAAAGATAGACTATGCATCAGTGGCTCACCCACAATCAAACGACCATGTTGAGAGCAAACGCCCTCGTCCTTGCTGGTCTAAAGCCAAGATTATTTGATCTTCTAAGGGACCACGGCGGGAAGTGGGTTGAAGAATTGCCTAAAGTAGTCTAGGGGCTACGGACATGGAAGCAAGCAAGGCAACAGGCCAAACTCCTTTCTTCCTGGTCTATGGCACTAAAGCAATCCTCCCGACAGACTTAATGTGGAATTCTCCACGAACAAAACAGTATAATGAAGGAGAATTGATGATACAGACGATTAGAAGTCGACAACCTCGCGAAAGGCTCGGGTAGCTGCCCTCTTTCAATCAGCAAGAATCTCCAAGGGATGAGGACACTACTACGACAAAACGTCCATCACCGCACTTTCCAAGTAGGTGACATGGTCTGAAGAGCTCAGAATACCACAGGACGCGATAAGCTTATGAGTCCATGGGAAGGACCTTACATAGTATCTAAAGTAACAAGACCGGGTCATTCGAGCTGGTCACCGAGGATGGGTTCTCCATTGCCAAATTCATGGAATATTGAGCACCTGAAGAAATTCCATACCTAAGGACTATACTACAGATTTGACCCAGGGCACTTATGTATCTATTTTCTCGGATAAATTATTAAGTTTGGACTTCATCATAAACTTTAAAAATTTTCCTTTTCCAGCAATTACATTTATCACTATTTAGTCGGATAAAATTCTTAGAAGCATACAAAAGTTCAACCATTGCGCCCCACCGACTAATATATCATATTACTCGGATAGATCCTTCTTGGTTCAGAGGTAACCATACCTGAGTGACGAGCTTCGAGCTCAACACAACTCAACTGCTAGTATGGCTTAAAACCCGGCTACAAACCTATAGAGAATACAATATCTTATAGAGAAGATATTGGTTCCTATAAGGCGCGACAGGGGAAGAACCCCTCACCCTGTTGCTTACTACTCGGGGTGAAGGGAAAATCCGATTTTTGCACTCAAGCTGCAACTACCAAGAGGATATGATTCACCCAACAGGAACCATCATATTGGTCCTCAAGAGGTGCTTGATCAAATTTATCCCTTGGAAAAGGGTACTAAGAGTAGTACCCGGGCAGACTAAGTTCTCTATCAGGGCGAGAAAGACTATAAGAGAAACGAAGTCATACAACCCAATCTCAAGTGCTAGTGGCATTCAGATAGACTCGTCTAGTAAGACGCCTAGTCATACATCCACCACAAACAAAACGACCTATTGACAAGACACTCCTTGCAATGACGAGTCGACAACATATGGAAATAAACAAAACTCAAAAGTAAATTATACTTTGATTCTTTACCAGAAATAACATTTGTTTACAGGAGATACAAATTCTGGTCAAGGACCAAGGAAAACATACTACTCTACAAGATCTAATATTTGGGAGTACTCTTCCGCGATGGCCTTGAACTTCTTCCTGCATGGCCATAAGATCTTCATCGCTCTTGCCGTCGGGAAGCGTCATGATGGCATGAGTGATCAAAGGACGACATTATGCAGTCGTAGCGTCGCCAGAACTCCGCACACCACCGAAGTCGCCATGTCCTTGATGTATTGAGTCAGTCACCCCGGCGCATCCTTAGCTCGATCAATCAAGGACTCGCCAGCTCCTTCGGGACGTGGAATCATGTCCAGGACGGGCTCTACACTACAGCTTGCTCTAACGCCTTCAAAGAATCTTGAGAAGTCTTTTAAGACTCTCGGGACTCCTTTAGCTGCGCTTGAACCGCTTCCTTCCAGAGCTTCCCGCGGCTCCTTTGTCGACTTCAAAGCCTGCATCAGGTCTCGTCAGCATCCTCACGAATCAATTTGGCTTCTTGAAGAGTACTCTGCGCATTAGCAAATACCTCCTCAAGTCTGCCTCCTTCCGGTTGAAAGCTTTTTCCATCCAACGACCAGCGTCTTCGAATATGAATAACAAGACATACCATCGGATGAGTATCACAAATTTACAAAGCAATAAGGACTCTGGAAAGTACTCCCAAACTTACCAGCAAGTTTCTTCTTGGAAGACTTCACGACCTCCTTAAGCTTTTGCTCCGAGGTAGCATGCTTGGCGAGTAGCTCAATTTCTCGCTGATTAGCCGCGTCACGCTCACAATAGCCTTAAGATTGTTTTGAAGCTCGTTGATGCGATTATGAAGGAGTTGGGTGGCTACCTTCTGGCTAATCTGATCCTGAGTAATATAATCTTTGAGCTGTTGATTCTCAAGAGACAGCTCTTGGCGGATCCGAGTGATCTGCTCAGTCATTTTCACATCAAAGCCCTGTACCGAAATAGCAACATAAGTACTCGGATGTGATAACAAAATACAAAGAGGATTTCCAAAGAGTTACCTCAACAAACTCTCGGAGCGCTACGGTAGGTGCCATCACCCGCCCACTCATCATTCCTTCAAGCAGACGAGATCCGGGTTGTACCCCAAAACTTCAAGTCTTGAGCCCTGGCGAGGACTCGGGGACAACATCGGACTCTTCCTGCGGAGGATCTGTAGCTCCAATTCTCCCTTTAGCATCGATCTCAGCTCGCACCATCTCCATAGTGGGTTTCATCAGGCTGTCGGGTGCGAAAAACACTCGTTCATCACTCGGTCAAGCTCCAATTGAGCAGGAGAGCGGAAGATCGAATATGGAACACCAACCTGAGGCATGGGAAGTACGTCCACTTCAGTGTTGTGTCGACCTGGGTACCAGATGGAGAGGAGCCTGGCAGGGTGTTCACCTGGCTAAATAGGAGGGACGCTGGATTCGCTCTTGTCTTCGTCTCCGACTCCTCCACCGCCCGGTTTTTCAGTAGCACCACTTGAGGAAGTTGCGATCAGCTTCACCTTCCTACAACCGACGAGTGTTCATATTAATGCTAAAATATACGAGCATTCTAAAGAAAAGTAATACGACTTACTTAACAAGCTTCAACGCCCGCGGTAGTTTCGAGATTGGCTTCTTTGGCTGCGGGTCTGGGCCCGGAACTTCTTCAGGAGTAGCACCACTTGAAGCTCCTTGAGCTGTCTCAGCATCTGTATCAAACAAAGATATCAGACAAGGGTTTATTAAATCCAAAGCATGAAGTCTATAAAGTACTTGGGGTTTCCCTTACCAGAACCACTCGTATTACAGTTCTTTTCAGCCAATTCTGTTGATAAAAAGAATTTTTTGACAAGCACAGCGATTACCAGTGTGAGCCTTCTTCGGGACTAGATCTCTGGCTTCCTGGAGTGGACTCGGAGATCGCTTCCGGCTACTCTTGGCTTCGGGATCTAGGAGTACGACATCAGAGTCAGTTGAATCTGAGTCTAACCAGTCAAGATCACCAGGGGAGCTTGACTCATGGCGGAGATCCTCACTGCAGATAGGACCTTCGAGAGCGATGCATCCGCCTTCTTCGGTCGCCGGAGGCAGGAGTGGACAATCATTGATATTCCGCCCTTGTCCCTACCAAAACAGGATGAAAGATACAGTTCAGACAGAGCGATTTCTCCTAAGAATCCAAAAGAATCATGCCCGGCCTGGGTCCTTCACACCAGGTATTCGAAGCCAAAATTGGCTCGTTGTTTGCAGCGGATGGATTTGGCGCGCAATGAAGTCTTGGACGACGGTATATCCAGTCAGTCCACTCAACATCTTCAATGCCGCTATCATGTCGATCAATGGTTGGACAGCTTCTACCTCTTCAGCAGAAATCTTGTCCTTCCACTCTCGGGACTTCTGGGGCGGCCACCCATCATGACGACGAAGGCTGGTGGCGGGTTGGCTATGTAAAACCATCTGCTAGCCCACTCTCGGACAGAATCCGATAACACTACAGAAATGTATTGAGAAGCTACTTCTAGCCTAAGCTGGATACTAGCCCCTCCGACTACTTCTACACACGCATCACTGGTTGACACTCTACCCAGAAAAATAGCGAAAAAGGGTGAAAGAGGGGCAAATCCGTAGAAAAGCCTCACAGAGGTGAGTGAAAATAGCGATATGGAAGCAGGCATTGGGAGTAATGTGGTTGAGGGTCAAACCATAATAATACAGTAATCCCCTCAAGAAGTCAGATGCTGGGAGTCCCAACCCGCGCTCAACGAAAGATTTGAACATCACGATATCCATCGTATTGGGGGCTGGAGCGCGATGATCAGTGGGTACCCTCCACCCGTCTATTGGCTGCGACCGGAGTAACCCTTGCTGTGCCAGGAAAGCCAGCTCTGATTCTCTGGTATCCGATGCTTTCCAAGCTAGCACATATGTTGGAGGGCACGGGTGGCGCGGCTTCCCGCTAATGGTCTTCGCCTTCTTCTTATCGGCTGCGGATTGCTTCTTTGGGCCCATGTTGATGACAAGGGACTTTCTGCGCATCAACTAATGAATTAGATATGGGATTCCTTGCTCCGAAGGCTATAGCTTGATGAAAGAATGAAGAATGTAAGCTTAATTAACGGCGGCTTACTATAGATCTGTTCGACAACCGTTCACCTTTTCCAAATGGCGTTATGGAACCGTCCGAAACCCTAACGGCTTGGGGGACATTTCAGACGGCGTTAGAGTCAATGAACAGGCAAATCGTACAATAGACAACATTATTCTTTCACAAGACACATTTAGTACTTGGAAGAAAAAGACAAAGACTCAGAAAACATTCCAAGTACCCGATCTTAATGATTATTACTCGGAATTACAATAGAGAAAAAGGATACATCTTGAGATACAGCAGCTTCCAGTACAAGTTCAATCAGGATGTAAAACGCTACTCTAGTGTAATCAAGGTACAGAGTCTTGATGCATAACGCACCAAGGCCCGGGTTCAGTGAGACGCAGTAAAGCAGAACAGAACCTTGGGTAGACACTATCTTTTCAGTGCATCCCAAGGTGGGTTCAAGGCTCTACCCCAGTACACAAGGAACTCGATAGTCAACCCGCCTAAACCCTAGCGCCTTTTGACAACGTGTGATCCTGAGGTTGCCCGTGATGCGGGAGTCATAAGAGTTCTTCTAGGCGCAGCTCTGTATCCCTCTCCTCGCGACCACATGGAAACCAACCTAACGGATGGTCCCTTCACAAGAGTTCTTCTGGACACTTGCACTATCTTACATAAGGAAGACACTCGGGGCTCGAACATTTCCGCTACAGATGCTATAAACTCAAGAGAATAAGAGAAGTCATATACTCAGGAAAGTGTGGCTTCCCTGCTCCCCAGGCAGGGTATTTATAGGCGGCTACTCCTGGTCTATGGACACAGTTCACATATATAAGTAACCAGAGAGTAATAAACCTTTCTGCGTCCTGTTACATATGTGAATCCTGACATAGTGACGATTTTGCTTCACATGTATACTTCAAGAGCAAGCCAACAAAAAGTGTTGCAGTTGCAGAACATGACAAGAATCATCAATATGTACAGGTGAAACAGTCACTGGTCAATTATTGTTGTCCTTGCGGTAATTTTTATGGAGTGGGGGGTGAAAAGGGATGTTTGGTGAAAACATTACCCACCTGAAGCCGAATATTTATTACTCGGATGGATTAAGCAATAGATCGGTGTCATGTTTTAACTTCTTGCAATCCTTATGGATTACCCGGATGATATATTAGAGACCCCAAGTAACGACTACTCAGGTACTCGGAACTCAAGCTCGGGGGCTGCAGGGTATATATCATCAAGGAAATGTTTTTTCTTGATTAAAGATTACTCTGATAAAGGCTCCGAGACCCTCAAAGTTATTAAAATAGCAAGAGGCTCGGGGCTACACCCCTATGGGTGCACTTTTCAGGAAAAGTGCACACCATGGAAGTTCTTTACCTACAGAGCACTTCAAGATTTTTCAAGACATTACTCGGAGATTCTTGAGAGAAACCAGAAAATAACCTTTTAGAGAAATGATGAAGAGCTCGGGGGCTTGACGGACCGGGATATCAGAGATATCATCAGAAGATGATTACTCAGATTAACCCTAGACGACATGGGAGGTCCTAGGACATGACACAAAGTCTACATGGATTAGGACTCTCATTGTCACTTCGAGTCGAGTTTCTAAAGGAAGACTTGTAATTAGAATAGGACTCGTCTGTTGTAACCGACTAAGACTTGGTATGCGCCAAGCTTCACCTAATTATATAAGGGGAAGCGGGTGCCGACCCCTATCATTGAATCTCAGATCATAACACAAGGCACACGCCGCCACTGGACGTAAGGTATTTACGCTGTTAAGCGGCCTGAACCAGTATAAATTGTTGTCCCTGTGTACTCGCCGAGTTCTACGAACACCGATCCCCACCGAACAAATCGTCTAGGAATCCCCAGACGAGTTGTCGGTTAACAAACCCGACAGCGGCGGCGATGCGAGGGTTGGGTGCGGGCGTGGGGAGGACGAAGCAATGGTTATGACGAATGGGACCCAGAAGCCAGTGAAAAGAGCTGACCACGCCGCTTAAAGGGGCATCGGATGCACCGATGGAATACATCGGGCGCTCTGATGTCCATCCAGAGAGCTCCAGAATCACCCAAACCACATCGGACGCATCCTTTGCCTTGGCATCGGACGCTGGGCAGCGTTCGATGGTGCCTCGGACACTCTGATGGTGACACATCGGACTCTACCAGGCCACTGTTCTAGCCGGAGCTGTCTACAGTGCTGGCATCGAACGCTGGGGCCAGCGTCCGATGCTGCATTTTGGGCAGTTTTGAAGATCTCCGTTGCGGCTCCCTCTCCCAACCAAGTTCCAACTCAAATAAGAGGCAAATAAACACCAGTTGGAACCTAGTATGAGCATCCTCGCATAAACCCTCAATTTTATAAATATTTTGCCTTAGGCTACATACCATTTTTATTGAAAATAGGCAATAAATCCCGAGGAGACAACATGTGGCCACCAAAACTAGAGGTCTCAACCATTAGGAGCCTCAAATGCTTCCCCTAGCGGTGGACGAAACAACGGTAGCTCAAAACTTGACCAAAGAGAAACGACAAAGAACACACATGCATATGCAATGCAATACGAAATTTGAATCTAGGTTGCTTGTCAAGTTTGCTCATGGGTAAGCTTCTTCACACGCTTTTTAGGGCGGTTATCTTAACCACGTCTGACAAGCCTATGTGCATAGCATAATTTAAACATGGCATATTATACAATGCAATGCAAAGACAACCCCCTTTCACCTTTTGACAAAGTTACTTAGATCAAGCACATTAAGCTCACTTCGCAATCTACAAAGAGTGTTTTCATCTATGTCTGTTTCAATCGTCTCGACGAGTTCTTCGCAATGGTGCACTCCAATTCATCACTTGAGATGCTTTTATATGGTAAAATATGGATGTCCTACAAAACAAGTGAGAGCACCAAAACTTGTGGAACTTGTTAGTTTCAAACCCTACAACTATGCTTTGTGATTCATTTAGTGTCATTTCAAGCAATAGTTGATGGTTAATTATGAGCATTAGTGAGCGTCAACAAGTTCCCCCAAGCTTAACCTTTGCTAGTCCCGAGCAAAGCCAATCTCAACAATGGATCAAGAGTTGCTGCAATATCTTCACTTCCAACAAATACACAAGCATTCAAACAAAAGTTCTCAAAAGGTATCATATTATTCATTACAGGGCTTAGTACTTTCCTTGAATCTTGAGTAATTAAAAGACAGAATGATCAAATCAAGCACTATGTCTCTAGCTCTTTCACTTCACCATTATCCCGGAGTTTTTATGAATTTTCAAAAGCTTAAAAACATATGTTGTCAAATTAAACAATGGATCCAAATAGAAAGTCAACCACACCATTGAATCGAGAAGTGCATGTGTAGGGAAAATGGAGACGGATGCTCTTTTAAATATATCACTCTCTTCTGTCTATTAGAGACACAAGGCTATCAGGATAATTCTACTATCGGGCACATGCCCATTTTTTTTTAATATTCATTTTTTTCATCATTTTTTCTCTCCCTTTTTTTTATTATCGAGGTTTCGGACACTTGTCCCTTTTTATTTCCTCGAGATCTTTCTTTTTGAGGTTTCAGACACTTGTTCCCTTTTTATTCCTCGAATTTTCTCTCTTCTCTCTCTTTTTTAATAGCCATATGCTTCCAACAAACTTTTGAGAGGATAGCAACAGATAATTATGAGTATTTATGCGGAAGATGGATGAAATGTGTAAGTGATCTCATTCAATACATAGCATGATAACTTCTCATAGGGTCAACGAAGCTTAATTTAACTCAATGCAATTATTAGTTATATTAATATTAGGAACTCTTCGGAACTCTAGTGTTGTTTTAGAACAAGATGACAACAACTCAGATCATCACATATCATATTTGTCAATCACCTAGACTCTGGATCAAGTATTTTCTACCCATGCATTTAATTTCATTTTAAGGCACCATTATTAATTAGGAGAACTCATGCTTTGAAGGCTAGGTACTTAAAGAAATTAGATAGAGCAACTATTCATCATTTCCATATAATGGATTAGAGAGGGTTCTTCTTTTATTATCAAGTTTTTAAAACAAAACTAAGCAAAGTTAACACACTATTTATTTAACCTAACACACACTTATTATAAATATCTAAGATAGTAAACAAGACATACCTGGATTACGAAGATAACGGGGGTGCGTCTCCCCCAAGCCGGTTCCCTTAATAGTGTTGAGCCTTCATGTGCCCATATATTTTTTTTGTTCTTTTAATTTTAATGGTGAGCCTTCATGTGCTCACATTTTTTGTATATTTTTTTAATTTTAATTTTATTTATGTATAGAAAGTAAACTTAAGAGGATAAGGATACTTACATGGATACACGGGGGCGCTTCCCCCAAGCTGGATGTTGACGTAGTCGTTCAATCTTGTAATGCAGCGGACTGGGAGTGAAAATGTTCTTCCTCTATCGGAGCTTTGATTGATGTTGATGGTTGTTGAAACATTGCTCCGACAATGGATGGAATATCCACTTGCTTGTCAGCTTGTCTTGGCCTCTCAAATCCTGTGAAACTCAAATAGACAACAAAACTTGTGGAACCAATTAGATGTTAGGCTTATAAGCATTGGTTGTCTAGAGTTATTAGGATGATTGATTTTAGATTGGATCATTAAATTGCAAGAATTCAATCGAGTCTACTTTTTTTCCACATTTTTTCAGGTTCAAGAAAAACTTTTAAGCGTTGGCCATTTACCTTAAATGTGTTACCTATATCATCTTGGATGGTAATGGCTCCGTGAGTTGAAGTGTCGACGACCTTAAAAGGTCCTTCCTACTTACTCCGAAGTTTCCCATGCCCAAAGAGCTTAACTCTTGAATTGAACAACAGAACCTTATCCTCGGGCTTAAACTCTTTATGCTTGATTCTCTTATCATGCCATCTCTTTGTTCTCTCTTTGTAGATCTTGGCATTATGGTAAGCTTTTCACGCCATTCTTCTAGCTCTGAGAGTTGCATCTTTCTTTTTGTCCCTGCAGCTTCAAAGTCCATGTTCCATCGTTTCATGGCCCAGTGAGCTTTGAACTCAAGCTCGACAAGTAGATGACATGTTTTCCCATATACAAGCTGATAAGGTGACATGCGTATGGGTGTTTTGTATGCAGTTAGATATGCCCAGAGAGCATCAGGGAGTTTGTCCTTCCATCCCTTCCCCATTTCGTCAACAATCTTTTGTAGAATATTCTTGATTTGTTTGTTAGATGTTTCTGCTTGACTGCTAGTTTGGGGATGGTATGCTGTAGCAATGTTGTGACGAATTCCATGATTTGCTAGGTACTTCCGGAAGACCTTATCTATGAAGTGTGACCCTCCATCACTTATGACCATCCGAGGTGTACCAAATCGAGGAAATATTACTTCGTGGAACATTCTCTTGGCATGTTAGTCTGCATTTCTACACGGTATTGCTTCTACCCATTTGGACACATAGTCTACAGCTACCAAGATATACTCGCAATTCCCGGACATAGGAAATGGCCCATCAAAAAGTTCAATTTGAAGATTGTTTGTGAGAGGCATTGCATCTCGGGCGTTGATATTCCCATGTTTCTGGCACCTGTGGCATCTCCTAACAAACTCCTTTGTATCTTGATACATCGTTGGCCAGAAGAAGCCACTTTGCTAGATCTTGGCATGTGTACGAAATGCTCCATAGTGTCCTCCATATGGTGAGGCATGACATCTTTCCATAATTTGAGTAGCCTCAGCCATAGGAACACATCTTCTCAACAATCCATCAGCGCAGACTCGAAAAAGATATGGATCATCCCATAGGTGCGAGCGACTCTCATGGATCAATTTTCTTTTGTTCGCACCAGGTGGGACATAACCTTTTACTATAATGTTCATGATGTCTGCGTACCATGGATCGGAGGTTGTTACCTTGAGCAGGGTATCGTCCCTTAGGTAGTCATTGATAGGTAGCTCATGTGTTCCTTATACTTAAGCCTAGACAAGTGGTCAGCTACCGAGTTCTCTACTCCCTTTTTATCTCTTATCTCTATGTCAAACTCTTGGAGTAGAAGAATCCATCGGATTAACCCAGGCTTAGCATCTTTCTTAGTGAGGAGGTACTTAAGACCTGCATGACTCAGTGTAGATAATTACCTTTGTCCCCACTAAGTAAGATCTAAATTTGTCTATAGCAAAGACAACAACCAACAACTCTTTTTCTATTCTAGCATAGTTGAGCTGTGGTCTAGATAAGATTTTGCTAGCGTAGGATATAGCATAATGCTTCTTATCCTTGGTTTGGCCCAAAACGGCTCCAACCGCAAAGTCGATAGCGTCACACATGATCTCGAACGGAAGCTTCCAATCAGGTGGTGGAATAATTAGAGCTGAGATGAGTGCCTTTTTAAGGATTTGAAAAGCTGCATGGCACTCATCATTAAAGATGAAAGGTGTGTCCTTAGCTAGGAGACTAGTCAGGGGTCTAGCGATTTGAGAAAAGTCTTTGATGAATCGCCTATAAAACCCTACATGTCCCAGGAAGCTTTAGATTCCTTCCACATTCGTGGGAGGTGGAAGTTGCTCAATAACTTTGATCTTTGCTTTATCCACTTCTATCCCACGTTCGGACACCCTATGTCCTAGCACTATTCCTTCCCGAACCATAAAATGGCATTTCTCCCAGTTCAGGACTAAGTGCTTTTCTTCACACCTTTGTAAGACTTTATCTAAATTCTCCAAACATTCATCAAAGGTTTTTCCATAGACAGTAAAATCATCCATGAATACCTCCATTATTTTCTTGATCATGTTAGAGAAGATAGACATCATGCACCGTTGGAAAGAAGCTGGAGCATTGCACAACCCAAACGACATCCATTGGTATGCATAAGTTCCATACGGGCATGTGAATGTAGTTTTCCTTTGGTCACCAGGGTGGATTGGGATTTGATGATACCCGGAATATCCATCAAGAAACAAAAGAAGGAATGATTTGCGAGACATTCTAACATCTCGTCGATGAATGGTAATGGAAAGTGGTCCTTCTTAGTGGCCTTGTTTAGTTTTCGGTAGTCAATGCACATCCGCCACCCAGTGATAGTTCATTGGGGAATGAGTTCGTTCTTCTCATTCCTAATGACTGTCATACCTCCCTTCTTTGGCACTACTTGGACAGGGCTCACCCACTCACTATGTGGCACAGGATAAATAATCCCAACGTGCAAAAGTTTGAGGACCTCTTTCTTAACAACCTCCTGCATAGCGTTGTTAAGTCTCCGTTGTGGCTCCCTTGAAGGTGTGCAATTAGGATCGGTAGGGATGCGATGAGTACAGAGAGCAGGACTGACGCCCTTGAGGTCTTCGAGTGAGTAGCCTATAGCGGGTTTATGTCTTTCTAAAATGGTGACAGGCTTTTGGGTTTCATCGTTTGTGAGTTTGTCACTAATGATCACTGGGGTTTCTTGATTATTATGAAGAAAGACATATTTTAGGCCTGGAGGGAGAGGTTTTAGCTCTATTGAGGGAGGTGGAGGGTCCTCATATTTGTCTAGTTCGATCGGCTCTGCTAACTCTTCATCTTCTTGAACAAAGTGTTCATCATTGAATGTTGGTTGAGCCATCTCTTCTAGGGATGACATTAAGACCTCCTCAATGGAGTCTTGCTCAGGCTGGGGTTCTACCATCGTGTTTATAGAACGAGCAAGTGGAACACTTATAGTGGATTCCCCAACCTTAAAGTCCAAACATCCTTGTTGTTCCTTTTGTAAAGCCTCATGATTGGTCTGCCAATCAGAAGAGGAATCTCTGGGGTGTCATAAATATGAAAATCTAGACAAACCCTAGAGTCATTCATAGTGATAGGAACAACCCTTAAGACCCCAAAACTTTCAAGAATGGATCTGATGAGCTCTGTAAAAGTTTTCGTGATGGGGTTAAGGATGCGTTGGGAAAAAAATGTCAACCAAAGCCTTCAAAATAAAGTTTATCCCAACGGAAGGATTATAGTAGACTGACATAGCATGCCCTCTAATTTGGCACAAATGAATGGTGGAAGGAGTGGTGTCGGTGTTTCGAACCCGGGGGTATGACACCAACGAGTAATGTGATCGCGTGCTCTCTTCCTGGATGGTGATGCAAGATGACACAAGGATTTATCCTGGTTCGGGCAAAGAAGGCCCTACGTCCAGCGGGGGAGGAGGTTCTTGTATTACTTGCACCTAAGTGCTTGTACAGGGGCGAATACAAGCTCAATGAGCGTGGACCAGAGTCCGGACTCGAGTGTGTACGTGTGTGGACTTGTGTGTTGTCTATCGGAGTTGTGTAACCGTGGACTCGCGTCTTGTTCCCCCCCCCCCCCACGCGAAGGGCCCTGGCGTCCCCTTTTATAGAGCAAGGGGAGGCCAGGGTTACACAAGGGTATTACAGGTGTCGGGGCGTACGATGCCCAATACGGAGAGGGGTAGGAACCCTGTCTTGTCGGGGCCACTGGAGCCGACGTGGGCGTTGCTGTTGAGGCGTCCATGGGGCGTGGCCTCCATCCCGGGCGCGGACGTGATGACGTGACGATGTAGAAGCCGCACAGCACCCATTCCGGCACGTACAGGACACGACGGGGTCCCTCCGGATCTTGGGGTACCTGTCTTCCAATAGCATGAAAGCAGTTAGGGCTCGAGGGGCGCGGAGCCGGCCTTGAGGTGGTGCCTACGGGGGGCTCGCGCCCCGCAGGTATGGACAAGTCCCGTGGAAATTGATTGAGCAGTGGGCATCCGGGCCTCGAGACGTGGCTTGGACGTGCAACAGCGTAGGTATAGGTTAAGTGCCGTGCTGGCGCCCTTTTGCCCATGCTTGTGGTGAAAACAAGACTTGACTCTGCCCTGGTTACTGTGGTACACGTCGGGCTGCAGAGGACGTGACTGGAGTAGGTGGATGTATTAAATGCGCGGTATGGGGTTGTCATCCGATGCCTGCGCCGCTCGAGGAAGCATAAGCGCCTCGAGGGATAGGCTGTTGTGCCAGAGAGGCTCGAGGTCCCCTGCGTGGGGTCTCGAGGTATGGTGTTCGGCTGTGGGGGCTCGAGCCCTAAATGCCAGGACTCGAGGTTTAGTGGGGCGCTCGCCCGGGGCCTGGCTTTGGAGGGCTCGGGCGAGACGGAGAACGGGCGTCAGCCCGAGGCCTGGCTTGGTGAACTCGAGCGAGACGGAGAGCGCGCGTTCGCCCCGAGGCCTGGCTTTGGGCCAGCGTTGTGGGCCTCGAGGGGTTGGTCTCTTTAAGGGGTTAGACTAGTCAGGTTTGTTATTTACAGGCGTTCTAGGTTTAACCTATTAGTTTGCGTTGATCGGGGGTACCCCCTTTTGTGGACCCCCGACAGTAGCCCCCGATCCCTTGTTCGAGTGCTTGCACTCGAGCAGGGGCTCCCGACTGGGATCTCGAGGTTAGCTAACTGTCTCGAGGGTTTGGTTGCTTTGATTCCGTGGGTGTCGTGCGTGCGACACCCGTGGGTGTAGCCCCCGAGGCCATGGGGGGAGTGGTTAGGCTCCCTCGTGGGCTTTTTCTTGTGTGAGTTTAGTTGCGTTTTTTAGGTTCGGGAGTGTCGAGCCCCCGAGTTTTTTAGACCCTCTTTCGTCGAGGGGTGCCAGGCTGAACCGGTCGGCCCGCTCTTCGAGCGTCCGACACGCCGGTTGCCCTGGCTTGTCATCCCGCGAGTCCTTTTCGATCGATGCGAGGTGGATGCCTCGTACTACCCACGAGCGGGCGAGTATCGAGGTTCCCGGTGAGCTGGTAACGGGGAATCCAAAGTGAGACCTCGTGCCCCGTTCGATAGGGGTCGACTGTAGCCCGGAGGCAATCTCATAAAGCATGGGTGCTCAGTCTGCAGGAGTGCCGGGTCCATTCGATAGGGCCCGGTGCTCGATGCCTCCCTCCGAGGGGATCTCACTGCACGCGTCGTGCTCCCTGCCTTGGATACACGCGAGGGGCCTCGAGGGCTTGGCCCTCGAGTGGTGCCGCGAGTGGCGCCCCTTGGTGTCCCTGACTCGGGTGCTCGAAGCCGGCTGTCGAACCCTCTTCGAGGGCCAGCCTTCGCTGCTTCGAGGCTTAGGGCCGGGGCCCGTTTTTACCTTCGTGAAGAAGCCTCCGTCGCCTGAGAATCCTTCTACCCGTAGGGCGCACCTTTTTAGGCAGAAACCGTCGGGGAGGGCGGCGGACGCGAAGCCGGAGCGACGGTCGTGGCGGGCCCGGGTAGTGGAGCGAATGGAGAGCTGCCGCGTGTACCTGTCAACCGGCTCGAGACGTGGTTAGGTGGGCGCATTAAATGCATGCGGTTACCTTTTTACGTCGTGGGAGACCCCGCCCGTCGGGGTTTCCCCTTATAATATCGAAAGAGAGGAAAAGGAACCCTTTACTTTGCCTTTGCCTTCACCGCCGCTGTAGCCTTCACGCACCCTCTCCTTCGAGCTAGTCGATTGGGGATTTTTCGGCTGCCTATCCGCTGCTCGGGTCCGCGTCGCGCCACCGCCATGGCCGCCCAGACACCAGTGCTGTCGGCCGAAGACTGGAGCCCGTCGAAGGTGACGCAGAGCAAGATGGACTCCTTGGTGGCCCCGGGCTTCTGCGCCCCCCACCCGGAGGAGGGACCCGCGTGGTGGTTTATCCCATCGGCGGAGCATCGGGAGCCGCACCCGCCGGAGGGGTACGTGGTGAGCTTCACGCGCTACCACCGCATGGGCTCGTTGTTTCCGCCGAGCTGCTTCATGCGGGCCTGACCCATCACTACGAGGTGGAGCTGCAACACTTCTCCCCCAATTCAATCTCGCACGCCGCCATAGATTCGCCGCGGTGTGCGAGGGGTACCTGAAGATGGAGCCGCACTGGGAGATGTTCGTCCATCTCTTCCGGGGCGAGCTCTTCATCAAGGCCCTAAAGCCCAGCGGGAGGCGGCTCGTGCGCATGGGCTCCCTCGCCATCACTGCGAGGGCTGGGACCTCGTCGGCCAATGTCCCCCGCGAATACCTGCGATACAAGCTTTCCACCAACCAGGCGGGTGGGACGACCATTGGTTCTATCTGCGGAATGAAGGTGGTCTCTTTCCGCAGTACACCGGCAGGGTCCTCACTCAACGCCCGGAGAAGTGGACCTGGGGCGTCGCGGCGGACAGGCAACGCCACCTGGTCCCGCTGATGAAGATGATGAAGACGCTGGTGGATGAGAGGAAGTTGACCGTGCAAGCGGTCATTGGGCGTTCCACCAGCGAAGAGTTCTCCCGCTGGCGGACCGCCCCCTTCTTATGCACGAGATGGGGCCGAAGGCCCAGCTCGAGGCGCTTAATCGATCGAGGATGGCCGAGGAGAGGCTGTCCCGGAACGAGGGCGTCTCCCGGGTGTCAATCACGATCCAGGGGTCGTTCATCCCTGAGTACACCGACCTGGTCGCCATGGCACCCGACGAGGGGTGCCTCGACCTGGTAAGCCTCCCTCGAGCTGAGCTGTCCCGAGCCTCCTCCCCCTTTCTCCTCCTTCGAACCCTTTGCATTCTTCTTGTGGTTTGTCTCGTCACGCTTCTTCTTTTTGCAGGGGGCGTTTACTTGTCGCGCGTCGAGGCCCCCGGTGAGGGAGGACGCCGCGGATACTCAGGTGAGGCGCCTCTCTGCTCAGAAAGACAAGGAGAGCAAGGATGCCAGGAAGAAGAAAGAGAAAAACAAAAACTTGCGTCGCTTGGCTCGGGAGCAGAGGCTGGCGAAGGCTCGTCGCAACCGTCAGCCTGGAGACGGGTCCCCCGAGCTGAGCTCCTCGAGCTCGGAGGAGGAGAGCGATGATGAGGAGAGAGCGACGACGAGGGATGGATGCGCGCCTGAGGCGCGCGGGGGTCGTCGATGACAGGGCTGACCGCTCCTCTGTGCAGGAGGGTATACTGGAGGTCCCCCCGGCGAAGGGACCGCGCAGGACGCAGCCGCGGAAGGCGGCGCCGATCCCCTGCCTCGTCGGGGGCCCGAGGTCCGTCGAGCTCTGCGCCGGACGTGCCCCCGGTCGTGAGGAAGCCCCGAACCCGGAGCGCCTCTGCCACAGCGTCAACGGAGGCCGCCCCCGTGTCAGCCCAGGCGGGAGGTCTCGAGAAGGCCGAGCCTCGAGGGCAGTGACCACATCGGGAGGGGCTCCGGGTCCGACCGCCGCGAGCCATCGAGGTCGGGGTCGAGCCCGCGGAGGAGCGGGCGTCAGGAGGAGGCGTCGAGCCCGCACCATCACGAGCGTCGGGGAGGGAGCCCCCGGACGTCTCGTGAGCAGGGGCGTGAGCGTCCCCGGAGTCCATCGCCGTACCGCCGCGGGACACAGAAGCGGACGTGGGAGGGCGCGACCGCCAGCGCGAGCGCCGGAGCAGGTCCCGGAGCCCGCGTCGGGGCAGGCGCCACGACGACAGCACGAGGGAGGTACGGTCGCCCTCCCGCGATGTGGGGCTGAAGGAGGGCTCTCCTCGAGGTCGAGCCACGGGAGGCGTCGGGAGCCCTCCCCCCATCCCAGCCCTGCGGAGATGGCCCAGGCGCAGGGCTCGAGCCGTGGGGTGGGCTCGAAGCCCCCGAGTGGTCCGGCGATTCCGGGAAGAAGCCCAGCCGCCGCTTTGGGTGAGCAATTTTCTTGGATCTCGTCGGTAGTGAGGCTTTACCTCTTTACTTTTGATGATGCATGCCATCTCTGGTTTCTCAGGGGGAAGCGCTCCTACCAGGAGGTGGACCTCGCTGCGTCCAAGCGGGCCAAGACCTCGAGCCCCACCAAGCACAAGCATCTCGAGGTATGGCACCTTCCTCCGCTAGGGAAGCCGCTTGGCTGGAGAAGGCTCGAGCTGCCATGGCTCGAGGAGGCCAGATGATCGTCGCGAATTTTGGTGAGGCCGTCGCCATCGACCACAGGGGTCGAGGCATCCTTCCCGGTTCTGATATCACTGTCACCTTATATTGCAGGGGCCGCAGCTTACGGCATCGAGCCCGCCGCTACCACGCTCACTGAGGCGCTGCCCCCTCCCCCTCCTCCTCCTGCGATGGCGTCTGTCGGGAGCGCCACCCTTCCCCCCGCTACAACGGCTGTTCCGGGGGAAGCGCCTGGGGCGAGCACGGCCCCGCCGGTGTCTGGGGCCGAGGAGACTGCGCCCCTCGAGGCCCCGACGGTGGAGGACCTCCTGAACGAGCTGGAGCAGGGCCGCTCCCCGCCGCGGGCTTGCCGATGGTGGAGGCGCCCGAGGCGCCGGCTAGCGCTGACAAGACGCCGGAGGACCCGGCCAGGGAAGAGCCGGGGCCCGTGCCGTCGGGCGGCGGGCCGCAGCTGGGGCAGCTCGGGACGGAGGAGGATCTGCCCGACATCGAGCTCGACCGACCAGTATGGCCGTTTCCCGACGCGCCGAGCCCGTCCCTCGCCATGGTCTCCGTCGAGCAACCGGTCCAGCGGGGGGCTCCGCGCGAGGTGCGGTCCATCTTCCGGGAGTGGCCGAGCTCATGGCGGAGGCGGAGCGGTCCTGCTCCGAGGAGGCGGGCCGGTCCGCGCAGGTGTCGGCCGCCCTCGCGAGGGCCGAGGCGGAGCTTCAAGATCTCCGCGCTGAGCTGGGCCGGAATGTCCAAATGGCGAGCCGGCTTAACGAGGCAGAGGCGGAAGTCCAGGCGGCTCGAGGCGAGGCCGCTCGAGTCAAGGAGGAGGCCGCCGCCGCCCTCGAGGCGTCGAGGAAGGAGGCCGCCGACGCCCGCAGCGAGGCCACCTCTGCCCGGGCCGAAGTGGAGGCGGCGAGGAAGGATGTCGCTGACGCCCAAGCGAAGCCGCCACCGCCCGAGCCGCAGCGGAGACGGCGAGAAAAGAGGCGAGGATGCTCAACGCAATGCCGCCGCCGCTCGGTCCGCAGCGGAGGCGGCGAAGAAGGAGGCCGAAGACGCCGAGAGTGGTGTCGCCACCGCCCGAGCTGCCGAGGGGGCGGCGCGGCAGGAGGTGATCCGAAAGGATCTGGCCCTCGTGGAGGCGGGCAGGCTGATCGAGGAGCTTAGGTCCGAGAAGCTCCTCATGCTGGCCGAGAAGCGCAGACTCGAGCAGCGCGCTGAGGGCCTTACCAGCGACCTCGCCGTACTGGGGCAGCATTGCGATGGTGAGGCTTACACCTTGTCCTTGTTCGGGCCTCGAAGTTTTGTTACGCAGTCTCTCACTCTTCCTCGTTCGTTGCGCAGGGGTCGAGAAGACAGTCGAGGAGCTCCGCGGGACGAACCAGGTTCTCTTGGACCAACTCCAAGACGAGACGATGGTGGCGGAGCGGGCTCGCACTTCCCTCGACCGGCTCGGCTCCATGTGGGGTGCTCCTCCGGTGGCTGCGGCAGAAGGTGCGGTGGCCCGAGGCGACGCCTTGTCGACGCTCCCTCGACGTAGCCGCGCGGGACCGTGTCCGGCAAGCTCTCCACCATGGCGTCAAGCAGACGCTCGCGGTCGTCCGCTCCGGCTTCCGCTTCCCGGTCCACGTTGTCGCCAATGGCTTCATCGAGATCGAGGGGAAGGACGAGGAGTGGAACAACCGCCGTGTCGACAAAATCTTGGAGAAGATGGAGAGGCCGGGGACGTCACTCGCGAAGATCTTCGAGGAGGACGTGCTGCCTCCTGACGCCAGCAGCGGTGTCGAGGGCCCTCCTCCCTCTAGCTCGGGTGTCGAGGCTGAGCCCGCCGTGGAAGACCTCGGGGAGGAGTACCACACCGACGAAGATTAGGGCCTGCGTGCCAAATTTGGGCGTCGAGGCCCCTGTAAGAATTTTATGACATGAATGAGGGTCCGTCGAGACCCGTTTGTATATATGACTTGTTTGTTTAAAGAAGTTGTTTTCTTTTCAAATGCGTTTGACCACTTCTCTTTGTTGCAAGCTCGAGTTTCTGCTAACTTAGTCTGTGTTCCTTCGATACGTCGCGAGCCCCTCGAGGGAGGCGTAGGTAGGGTACCGTAGCCCGGGGGCGTAGGTGGCCGTCTACGTCGATGCCTCCCGACCCTTGGAGGCTCGAGGTATTTTGGGATTTAGACGTCGCTAGTTCACTCGAGGCACGAGTCGAGACGAGGGTCGAATTTTTGAAAAGAAACACGCATTTTTTCCGGAGTCTGGGGGGGCGGTTACCCCCTTGTCAGCCCCCGAGGGAGGCTCGACCCTGAGCAAAGCAGGGTCGAGGCTACCTTAAGATGCTAAGCAAAATGAAAGACAATGCACGAGTTTGTTCATTCATTTTGGGCGTGTTTGTACAAAGCAACAAATGAATGAGGCCTCGAAGCCTTTAAGGGTAGAAGCGACGTAGCTGAGATATGTTCCACGCGTTCGCCAGGATCCTGCCTCGATCGTCGTAGAGCTTGTACGTTCCTGGCTTGAGCACTTCAGCTACGGTGTATGGGCCCTCCCATGGAGGGTAAGCTTGTGGCGCCCTCGATTATCCTGCAGCCGTCGAAGCACGAGGTCCCCCACCGCAGGTCCCTCTTGCGCACGTGCTTGTCGTGGTAGCGTCGAAGTGTTTGCTGGTAGCGCGCGGAGTTGATGAGCGCCACGTCTCGGGCCTCCTCGAGCTGGTCCTTGGCGTTGACGAGCTTTTCGTCGTTGGTTTGCTCGTTGTAGGCTCGAAGTCGAGGTGAGCCGTACTCGAGGTCGTAGGCAAGACGGCCTCGGCGCCGTAGGTTAGGAAAAACGGAGTGAACCCGGTGGCTCGACTCGGCGTAGTCCTGAGGCCCCACAGCACCGAGGGGAGCTCTGCGGCCCACCCCTTTCCGAAATTTTTGAGGGTCTTGAACAGCCTCGGCTTCAGCCCATGGAGTATCATGCCATTGGCGCGCTCGACCTGCCCGTTGCATTGAGGGTATGCGACCGAGGCCCAGGTCACGCGAATGTTGTTGTCGTCGCAGAAGTTGGTGAATTTTTGCCCGTAAATTGGGTGCCATTGTCGGTGATGATGACATTGGGCACCCCAAACCGGTACATGATGTCTGCGATGAACTCGACGGCCTTCTCGGAGGTGGGGTCGCCTATGGGCTTGGCCTCGATCCACTTGGTGAATTTGTCGATGGCCACGAGCACATGCGTGTACTTTCCGGCTGTCATCTTGAGGGGACCCACGAGGTCGAGCCCCCAGACGGCAAACGGCCAAGTAATGGGGATCATCTGCAGGGCGTGCGCGGGCTGGTGCGTTTGCTTGGCGTAAAACTGACACCCTTGGCAAGCTTGGACCAGGCGCTTGGCGTCTCCGAGGGCGGTTGGCCAGTAGAAGCCTTGTCGGAAGGCGTTCCCTACCAAGGTCCTTGGCGCTGCGTGATGGCCGCAAGCCCCCGAGTGCATGTCGTCGAGGAGCCTGCGTCCCTCCTCGAGGGGGATGCAGCGCTGAAGGACTCCCGATGGGCTTCGACGGTACAGCTCTCGTTCGTCGCCGTAGATGACGTAGGTCTTGGCCCTTCGAGCGATGCGTCGGGCCTCCGTCTTGTCTTCTGGTAGCACGCCTTGCGTCAGGTAGTCGAGGAGGGCGTCCGCCAGTCGAGGGGTCGTGATGAAGAAGAGGCGGGTGCGTCGATCTGCATCGCCTCAGCGGATGTCGAGGGGTCATTCCCGAGGGGTGGCGTTGAAGGTCGAGCCCCTGTGTCTAGCTCGAGGGGTGGCGTCGAGGGGCCAGCCCCCGGGCCGATTTTGACGGATGGCTCGAAAACGTCCCTCGAGAAGACGTCTGGCGGAACCGTGCCGCGCGTGGACGCCAACTTTGCCAGCTCGTCCGCGGCCTCGTTGTACTTTCGAGCTATGTGGTTGAGCTCGAGGCCGTAGAACTTATCTTCTAGCTTGCGCACCTCCCCGCAGTATGCCTCCATCTTGGGATCGACGCAGCTTGAAGCCTTCATAACCTGGTTGATGACGAGCTGCGAGTCTCCTCGGACGTCGAGGCGTCGGACCCCGAGCTCGAGGGCGATGCGCAGCCCATTGACGAGAGCCTCGTACTCGGCGACGTTGTTGGAGGCGGGGAAGTGCAAGCGTAGCAGGTAGCGCATGTGGACTCCGAGGGTGAGATGAAGAGCAGGCCTGCGCCTGCCCCCGTCTTCATGAGGGATCCGTCGAAGTACATGGTCCAGAGCTCGGCTTGAATCTGCGCCGGCGGGAGCTGAGTGTCGGTCCACTCAGCAACGAAGTCCGCCAATGCTTGCGACTTGATGGCTTTTCGCGGGGCGTAGGTGATGGCCTCCCCCATTAGCTCGGCGGACCACTTGGCGATTCGCCCCGTGGCCTCCCGATTGTTGATGATCTCACCGAGGGGGAAGGACGACACCACCGTTACGGGATGAGCGAGGAAGTAGTGCTGGAGCTTACGCCTTGTGATGATGATGCCGTAGAGCAGCTTCTGGATGTGCGGGTACCGGACCTTGGCTTCGGAGAGCACCTCACTGGTGAAGTATACCGGTCGTTGGACCGGCAACGCATGACCCTCCTCGTGCCTCTCGACGACTATGACCGCGCTGACCACCTGAGTGGTTGCGGCCACATAGAGGAGGAGGGGCTCGGGGCGATCGTCACCCTTGGCCGGTCGCGGTGGCACGAGGATTGGCGCGGAAGTCAGCAACCCCTTCAACTTGGTTAAGGCCTCCTCGGCTTCGACAGTCCACGCGAAGCGTTCCGTCTTCTTCAGCAGGCGGTAGAGGGGTAGCGCTTTTTCCCTAGCCTCGAGATGAATCTGCTGAGAGCGGCTAGGCAGCCTGTCACTTTCTGTACACCCTTGAGGTCTCGAAGTGGGCCCATCCTCGTGACTGCTGAGATTTTTTCGGGGTTGGCCTCGATCCCCTTGTGAGACAATGTAGCCAAGTAGCATGCCTCGAGGCACACCAAAGACACATTTCTCGGGGTTGAGCTTCACATTCTTGGCCCGGAGGCATTTGAACGTGGCCTCGAGATCGCTGATGAGGTTCCCGACTTTCTTGGTTTTAACCACGATGTCATCGACGTAGGCTTCGACGGTTTTGCCTATGTGTTCGCCAAAGATATGCTGCATGCAACGTTGGTACGTTGCCCCGGCGTTTCGAAGGCCGAAGGGCATTGTAACGTAGCAATACATACCAAAAGGCGTAACAAAAGAGGTAGCGAGCTCGTCGGATTCTTTCATCCTAATCTGGTGGTAGCCGGAATACGCATCGAGAATGAAAGTACTTCACACCCCGCAGTGGAATCGACAATCTGATCAATTCTAGGTAAAGGAAATGGAACTTTTGGACAAGCTTTATTCAGACCAGTGTAGTCTACACACATCCGCATTTTTCCATTCTTTTTCCTAACTAGTACAGGGTTAGCTAGCCACTCTGGGTGAAATACCTCCTTGATGAACCCGGCCGCCAAAAGCTTGTGCACCTCCTCGCCGATGATCCTGCGCTTCTCCTCGTCGAAGCGGCGCAGGCGTTGCTTCACCGGTCTGGACCCGGCCTGGATCTCCAAGGCGTGCTCGGCGACTTCCCTCGGTATGCCCGGCATGTCCGAGGGTCCCCACGCAAACATGTCGATGTTTGCGCGGAGAAAGTCGACGAGCACTGCTTCCTATTTAGGCTCGAGGCTGGCACTGACGGTCAGCGTCTTGCCATTGGTCGAGGTCGGGTCGACGGGTATCTGCTTGGTGTGCTCTGCCGGCTCGAAGGCGCCAGCGTGGCGCTTTACTTCAGGGGCCCCCTCGGTGGCCAGGGCGGCTAGGGCCTCGAGCGAGTCGAGCTGGACGTTTGCCTCCCCACGCTCGACGCACTCCACGTCGCAGTGGTACGCGTGCTCGTAGGATGTGTCGACGGTGATGACCCCCTTTGGCCCCGGCATTTTGAGCTTCAAGTACGTGTAGTTGGGAACCGCCATGAACTTGGCGTAGCCTGGCCGGCCGATGATGGCGTGGTAGGTCCCTTGGAATCCAACCACCTCGAAGGTGAGTGTCTCCTGGCGGAAGTTAGCCGGCGTGCCAAAGCAAACCGGCAGGTCGATGCGCCCGAGGGGGTGGGCCTTCTTCCCTGGTACGACTCCGTGGAACCCCCCGACGCTGGGTCGGAGCTGACCCTCTGAAATCCCCAGGAGGTCGAGGGTCTCGAGGTATATGATGTTGAGGCTCGAGCCCCCATCCATCAACACCTTGGAGAACCGTACGTCGACGATGACGGGGTCGACGACGAGGGGGTACGCCCCCGGGTTTACGACACGGTCCGGATGGTCGTCACGGTCGAACGTGATCGGCGCATCAGACCAGTCAAGGTACCGGGGGGCGTCGTGGCCGAGTGCAAAGATCTCCCGGCGCTCCTTCTTTCTTTCTCGAGCTGAGAGCCCGACGGTCGGCCCCCGTAGATCATGTAGCAGTCGCGCACCGGTGGGAAGTTGCCGTCCGTGTCCCCACCACCGCGCCGATTGTTATCCTTGCCCTTAGGCGTGTCCTCTTTCTTATCGCCGAGCTTGGAGTAGTAGCCTTTCAACAGTCGGCAGTCCTTTAACTTGTGATTTACGGGGCCCCTGTGATAAGTGCAGGGGTCCTCGAGCATCTGGTCGAAAACAGCCCCGTCAGGGGGACCTCGGGGCTTCTTAGGCTCGAGGGCGCCTGCGAGCACCTCTTCGTCGTCGTCGTCATTGGCGTCGCGCTTCGCCTTCTGACCCTTGCGTTTGTTCTTCTTCTTTTTGTTGCCGTTATTGTTGTCGTTCTTGGCGTCGTTGCCCTTGTTCGAGCCCTCCGGCGCGTCACCGCCTTACCTTTGTCCGTAGAACGGCCAAAGAAGGCCCCCACTGCCTCGTCGCCTGAGGCAAAGCTGGTGACGCGATCCATCAGGTCCTCGACCGTCCTGGGACGGTAGCGTCCTAGCTCATGAACTAGCTCTTGGCATGTCGTGCCCGCGAGGAACGCTGAGATGACGTCCTCGTCAGGCACGTGGGGGAGCTCGAGGCGCTGCTTCGAGAACCGCCGAGCAAAGTCGCGGAGGGGCTCGTCCGCCGCCTGCCTGCAACGCCGTAGGTCCCAGGGTTGCCTGGGCGCACGCAAGTCCCCTTGAAATTCCCGTCGAAGACCCTGACTAGGTCGGCCCAGTCATCGATCCGATCCGGCGGGAGCCCCTCGAGCCACCGGCGGGCGGTGTCCGAGAGGTACAGTGGGAGTTGGCGTATGATCACACGGTCGTCGTTCTTCGCTCCGCCCAGTTGGCAGCCTAGGCGGAAGTCCGAGAGCCAGAGCTTGGGCTCGACCTCCCCGTCATACTTCACGATGTTGGTCGGCGGTCGGAAGCGGTCGGGGAGGGTTGAGCTGCGGATGGCCCGGCTGAAGACTCTGGGGCCCGGGGGCTCGAGGACTTGCCGGTCCTCGTCGCTGTCGTAGCGCCCCCCTCGATGGGCGCTATAGCCACGCTCCTGGGCCCCCTTGTCCTTGCGCCGGCGGTTGATGTCGTTGCGGGCGTCGTTGGGGTCTCGAGGTGGCCGGTTGTCGACGATCCGTTCGCGGACTGGCCTAGCTCGAGAGGCGTCCGGCTGGTGGACGGATGCCTCGCGCTCGTTGCGGGGCGTGTCCGCCGGCTTCCCCGAGGCTGCTCCGCGCCGGCGTGACGCCGAGCTCTCGGCCTGCTGCACAGCGGCTGTCTCGAGGAGGTTCTTCATTTCCCAAGCATGCGCCTGGCGTCAGGGTTGGAGACGGCGGGTAGATCACGGAGCATCATTGCCGCCGCCACCACGTTCTGCCCGCTCGCGGGAAGCATACCTCGGGGCGTGCTGGTGCCCCGTCCTCGAGGATCCGCCGGTGGACCTCTCGAGCCCGACCTCGAGCTCCGGCTCCTCGGGGTTGGGGCGGTTCCTGCATCAGAGTTTGCCGGAGCTGCAGCAGGTGTCGCCGTTCTTCCTCGGCTTTGGTGATTGCCTCCTGCACCTGCGCGAGCTGCGCCGCCCGCTGTCGTCGTGCTGAGGCGGTGCAGCCGGTGCTGGAGGTTCGTTCCTCCCCTGAACACGTGATCCGCCTGCCGCGGCCACGTCGCTGGGGCCCTCTAGATCGAGCGCCGGCCTGCCGTCGTCGCCCTCGTCCTCGGTATCGCATACGACCCCCTCGAGTTGGAAGCACTCCCTGGTGGGATCCCAGAGGTCGGGGTCGTGGTAGTCGTATTCGTCGGAGTCGGAGCTGTTGACGGCGTGCCGCCTTGGCCGATGCTGGGACCGCAGCTCGCGGTACCATTCTCCGACGGTGGCTCGCCGGGGTGGCTCGATGGCTCGCGAGAAGCCGCGGTCGACGCACGCGGGGTGGACGATCTCCAGGTTGGCCATGGCCTGCAGTAGCACGCCCGGCGCTCCTCCTGGCCTGCCGGCGGTCGGTCCCGACGGCGCTCGTTGAGCTGGCGGGCGTAGGCTGCTGCGGAGCTGTCGAGGCCGAACGGGAACCGCCGGCGTCGAGCGCGGTACACCCCGTGCGGGAGGAGGCTAGGTGGCGTCGACGGTGCGCGGCTCGGAGGCCTCTGGCCTGGCTCCTGGTCCGTGCGCATGAGGAACGCGAAGTCGTTGGTGGGCGCGGGCGCGCCCTGGAAGTCTCCGGCCGTGCGCCGGGCAGGCTCCTCCTCGGGAACTCCGCGCCGGCCACGGGGAAGTGGGTACCCCGGGCCTGTGCCTGGCGACGATGGTGACGACGGCGCCGCTCACGGGGTGGCGACGCGTGGTGGTGTGGGCGACGTGCCACGCTCCTCGCACGGGGTGGCGTGACACGCCCTCCACTCGGGCCCTCCGTGGAGAGCAAGGTCAGCTCGTTGCCGTTGTCGGTGGCCAGGAACTCGAGGCTCCCGAACCAGATGACGGCACCGGCAGAGAACGAAGGAGTCGAAGCAGCCATCCAGAAACAGCGAGAAACCGACTCGACACGCGAAGCCCCCTACCTGGCGCGCCAACTGTCGGTGTTTCGAACCCGGGGGTATGACACCAACGAGTAATGTGATCGCGTGCTCTCTTCCTGGATGGTGATGCAAGATGACACAAGGATTTATCCTGGTTCGGGCAAAGAAGGCCCTACGTCCAGCGGGGAGGAGGTTCTTGTATTACTTGCACCTAAGTGCTTGTACAGGGGCGAATACAAGCTCAATGAGCGTGGACCGGAGTCCGGACTCGAGTGTGTACGTGTGTGGACTTGTGTGTTGTCTATCGGAGTTGTGTAACCGTGGACTCGCGTCTTGTTCCCCTCCCGCGAAGGGCCCTGGCGTCCCCTTTTATAGAGCAAGGGGAGGCCAGGGTTACACAAGGGTATTACAGGTGTCGGGGCGTACGATGCCCAATACGGAGAGGGGTAGGAACCCTGTCTTGTCGGGGCCACTGGAGCCGACGTGGGCGTTGCTGTTGAGGCGTCCTTGGGGCGTGGCCTCCATCCCGGGCGCGGACGTGATGACGTGACGATGTAGAAGCCGTACAGCACCCATTCCGGCACGTACAGGACACGGCGGGGTCCCTCCGGATCTTGGGGTACCTGTCTTCCAATAGCATGAAAGCAGTTAGGGCTCGAGGGGCGCGGAGCCGGCCTCGAGGTGGCGCCTACGGGGGGCTCGAGCCCCCGCAGGTATGGACAAGTCCCGTGGAAATTGATTGAGCAGTGGGCATCCGGGCCTCGAGACGTGGCTTGGACGTGCAACAGCGTAGGGTATGGGTTAACAGTGCCGTACTGGCGCCCTTTTGCCCATGCTTGTGGTGAAAACGAGACTTGACTCTGCCCTGGTTACTGTGGTACACGTCGGGCTGCAGAGGACGTGACTGGAGTAGGTGGATGTATTAAATGCGCGGTATGGGGTTGTCATCCGATGCCTGCGCCGCTCGAGGGAAGCATAAGCGCCTCGAGGGATAGGCTGTTGTGCCAGAGAGGCTCGAGGTCCCCTGCGTGGGGTCTCGAGGTATGGTGTTCGGCTGTGGGGGGCTCGAGCCCTAAATGCCAGGACTCGAGGTTTTAGTGGGGCGCTCGCCCGGGGCCTGGCTTTGGAGGGCTCGGGCGAGATGGAGAACGGGCGTCAGCCCGAGGCCTGGCTCGGTGAACTCGGGCGAGACGGAGAGCGCGCGTTCGCCCGAGGCCTGGCTTGGTGGGCCAGCGTTGTGGGCCTCGAGGGGTTGGTCTCTTTAAGGGGTTAGACTAGTCAGGTTTGTTATTTACAGGCGTTCTAGGTTTAACCTATTAGTTTGCGTTGATCGGGGGTACCTGGGTGGACCCCCGACTCTTAGTGAATGAAGTGATTGTCAACGGGTTTGATGCGCATGTTCTCTAGCTTGTGTTGTGCATGTTCGTCAGCGGAGACAGTGATCGAGTGCAAGTGAAGTCATGAACGTGCCGTGCCGACGACTGGGTGCGATGAAGATGGCGTGCGTTCGGCGGACGTGCATGCCATTCTATCCGAGCAGTGAAGGCGGACGTGAGGCTTGGACTGAGGACCGGAGTGCTGATGATCATCTGTGTGGCTGGCAGCCTGGGACAGCGACGAGCGGAGACTTGCGGGGCACGGTGTTGCTCGGGTCGAGACCTGGGGACACGTGTCGGTGGACGGGGTGCCGGCGCGTGCATCCCCTCTACAGCCCCGGTTTGTTGTTTGAGCCAGGGAAAAACCAACGGGTGACGGTTTCCAGGTTTGGGCCTCAAACCTGGGTGCTGGGTTTCCAGGTTGAGCCACAAAACCTGGGCGCGACGATTTCCAGGTTGAGCCTCAAAACCTGGGCGTGGGCCGGTTTCCGAGTTTGGGCCTCAAAACTCGGGCGCTGCGGGTTTCTGAGTTTGGGGCCACAAACTCAGGCTGGAGCTGGTTTCCCGGTTTGGGCCTCAAAACCGGGGTTGCTGGAAAAGGTTGGTTTCCCGGTTTGGGCCACAAAACCGGGGTGCAGAGCGAGGGCGGCACGTGGCGGCGATCCAGAGGTTGCGTCGAGGCACACTTCGGTTCGAGCGGGCGTGGTTGTCGGATCTACCTACCACCGCGGGTTGGACCAGAATAGCCTTAGGGTTTAGCTGGTTCGCTCTGTAATTAGTTTAGAGAGGGGTAGAGTAGGAAATAGGCTTAGTCTAGGTTAGTATAAGTAGTCCAGGGGAGACACCCTCCTCCCCATCTCAGTTAGTGCTTTCATTTGCTAGGGTTTCCTGCTCTCCCATCCCCTGCTTAGCTAGTTGAGATCCGCAGAGAGACTCCACTCTGTGTACTGTTGATTTGAGGAGTGAGGCCGTATCCTCACCTTGGAGCACAGATCGATGGCTTGATTTGCGTCTTTGTTTCGAATTCGTGGCTGTGATTTTCGTTGTGTTCGTGTTCTTCGCGGAATCCTTTTTCCCACGATTTTCCCGTCGCTTGATCTCTTTGCTCGGTTCATCTTTTGCAAATCCGTTGAACCAAGTGGTTCTAGATCGTGAGGCACTTCTTTCCACCGAAGGAATCATCCTCTAACCTCACGGTCTAGGAGATCGATCGATTTTTCGTTTCGGGTCAAGTTTTTTCTCTTCCCCCGAAATTCTTCGATTCACCGATTTGGAGATAGGTTCGAGCCATGATCTCTTAGAGATAGCTCACTATACTCCTTGGACTCATCTCACCAAGTTTGATCCCAGAGGAATTGTGTTTTAGGTGAGATTGAGACAAATCGGTTGACAAACGGGACTGCTGTGCTCTGACCGGACGTTGGCATCGGGCCGACCGGACGCTGACCAAGTGCGTCCGGTCGTTGAATGCTCAGCGAGTCTCCCTGCAGCTCGACCGGACGCTCTGATTGTTGAGTGACCGGACTCACTCACACCGGTGCTACTGTTCCCGTGTTTGTCTCTGTGTGATCGGACGCAGGAGAACCGACCGGACGCTCCCCTGGCCAGACTGGTCAGTTCCAAAGAGCTCCCAGATCAGGTTTTGCGAAACCGGACGGTCCGTTCCCTGCTGACCGGACGCAGGCCAGAGTCCGGTCGTCCTTTCGTCGTAACGCGCGAACCTGGATCGACCGGACTCTGGCCTGCTCCGGTCAGGGACCGGACGCTCCGGTCGGCTCAAAACCTGATCTGGGAGCTCTTTGAACTGAACCAGACTCTGGCCAGGGGAGCGTCCGGTCGGTTCTCCTGCGTTCCGATCACACAGAGACAAAACACGGGAACATAGAACCGGTGAGTCCGGTCACTCAACATCAGAGCGTCCGGTCGAGCTGCAGGAGACCTCGCTGAGCATTCAACGACCGGACGCACTTGGTCAGCGTCGGTCGGCCCATGCCAACGTCCGGTCAGAGCCAGCAGTCCCGTTTGTCCCGATTTGTCTCAATTCTCACCTAAAACAATTCCTCTAGGGATCAAACTTGGTGAGATGAGTCACAAGGAGTATAGTGAGCTATCTCTAAGAGATCATGGCTCGAACTATCTCCAAACGGTGATCGAAGAATTTCGGGGGAAGAGAGAAAACTTGACCCGAAACGAAAAATCGATCGATCCTCCTAGACCGTGAGGTTAGAGGATGATTCCTTCGGTGGAAAGAAGGGCCTCACGATCTAGAACAACTTGGTTCAAACGGATTTGCAAAAGATGAACCGAGCAAAGAGATCAAGCGACGGAAAATCGTGGGAAAAAGGATTCCGCGACGACACAACACAACGAAAATCACAGCCACGATTCGAACCAAAAAGACGCAAAATCAAAGCCATCGATCTGTGCTCCAAGGTGAGGGATACGGCCTCACTCCTCAAATCAACAGTACACAGAGTGGAGTCTCTCTGCGGATCTCAACTAGCAAAGCAGGGGATGGGAGAGCAGGAAACCCTAGCAAATGAAAGCACTAACTGAGATGGGGAGGAGGGTGTCTCCCCTGGACTACTTATACTAACCTAGACTAAGCCTATTTCCTACTCTACCCCTCTCTAAACTAATTACAGAGCGAACCAGCTAAACCCTAAGGCTATTCTGGTCCAACCCGCGTGGTAGGTAGATCCGACGACACGCCCGCTCGAACCGAAGTTTGCCTCGACGCAACCTCTGGATCGCCGCCACGTGCCGCCCTCGCTCTGCACCCCCGGTTTTGTGGCCCAAACCGGGAAACCAAAACCTTTTCCAGCAACCCCCGGTTTTGAGGCCCAAACCGGAAACCAGCCTCCAGCCTGAGTTTGTGGCCCAAACTCAGAAACCCGCAGCGCCCGAGTTTTGAGGCCCAAACTCGAAACCGGCCCCCCCCCGGTTTTTGATGCTCAACCTTGAAATCGTCGCGCCCAGGTTGTGCTCACCTGGAAACCCAGCACCCAGGTTTTGAGGCCCAAACTTGAAACCGTCCACCCGTTGGTTTTTTCCCTGGCTCAACAACAACCGGGGCTGTAGAGGGGATGCACCGCCCTGCACCCCCGTCCACCGACACGTGTCCCCAGGCCTCGACCCGAGCAACACCGTGCCCCGCAATCTCCGCTCGTCGCTTTCCATGCTCCAGCCACCACATCTGATCTCAGGCACCCGTCCTCCGTTTCCAAGCCATCACGTCCGCCCTTCACTGCTCGATACATCGGCATGGCACGTCGCCGCACGGCACTCCCATCCCTTCACGCACCCAGTCCGTCGTCACGTCCGTCTCAACTTGACCTTCACCTTGCCCCGATCACTGTTCCGTGCTCGACACCTCAACACAACTAGAGAACATGCGCATCAACCCTTGACAATCACTCATCATCAGAGACTCGTCATACACCCATGTATCCGACCCCGATCAACGCAAACTAATAGGTTAAACCTAGAACGCCTGTAAATAACAAACCTGACTAGTCTAACCCTTAAAGAGACCAACCCCTCGAGGCCCACAACGCTGGCCCACCAAGCCAGGCCTCGGGCGAACGCGCGCTCTCCGTCTCGCCCGAGTTCACCAAGCCAGGCCTCGGGCTGACGCCCGTTCTCCATCTCGCCCGAGCCCTCCAAGCCAGGCCCGGGCGAGCGCCCCACTAAAACCTCGAGTCCTGGCATTTAGGGCTCGAGCCCCCCACAGCCGAACACCATACCTCGAGACCCCACGCAGGGGACCTCGAGCCTCTCTGGCACAGCAGCCTATCCCTCGAGGCGCTTATGCTTCCCTCGAGCGGCGCAGGCATCGGATGACAACCCCATACCGCGCATTTAATACATCCACCTACTCCAGTCACGTCCTCTGCAGCCCGACGTGTACCACAGTAACCAGGGCAGAGTCAAGTCTCGTTTTCACCACAAGCATGGGCAAAAGGGCGCCAGTACGGCACTGTTAACCCATACCCTACGCTGTTGCACGTCCAAGCCACGTCTCGAGGCCCGATGCCCACTGCTCAATCAATTTCCACGGGACTTGTCCATACCTGCGGGGGCTCGAGCCCCCCGTAGGCGCCACCTCGAGGCCGGCTCCGCGCCCCTCGAGCCCTAACTGCTTTCATGCTATTGGAAGACAGGTACCCCAAGATCCGGAGGGACCCCGCCGTGTCCTGTACGTGCCGGAATGGGTGCTGTACGGCTTCTACATCGTCACGTCATCACGTCCGCGCCCGGGATGGAGGCCACGCCCCAAGGACGCCTCAACAGCAACGCCCACGTCGCTCCAGTGGCCCCGACAAGACAGGGTTCCTACCCTCTCCGTATTGGGCATCGTACGCCCCGACACCTGTAATACCCTGTGTAACCCTGGCCTCCCCTTGCTCTATAAAAGGGGACGCCAGGGCCCTTCGCGCGGGGGGAGGACAAGACGCGAGTCCACGGTTACACACTCCGATAGACACACACAAGTCCAACACGTACACACACGTCGGTCCGGACTCCGGTCCACGCTCATTGAGCTTGTATTCGCCCCTGTACAAGCACTTAGGTGCAAGTAATACAAGAACCTCCTCCCCGCTGGACGTAGGGCCTTCTTTGCCCGAACCAGGATAAATCCTTGTGTCATCTTGCATCACCATCCAGGAAGAGAGCACGCGATCACATTACTCGTTGGTGTCATACCCCGGGTTCGAAACACCGACAGTTGGCGCGCCAGGTAGGGGCCTTCGCGTGTCGAGTCGGTTTCTCGCTGTTTCCTGGATGGCTGCTTCGACTCCTTCGTTCTCTGCCGGTGCCGTCATCTGGTTCGGGAGCCTCGAGTTCCTGGCCACCGACAACGGCAACGAGCTGACCTTGCTCTCCACGGAGGGCCCGAGTGGAGGGCGTGTCACGCCACCCCGTGCGAGGAGCGTGGCACGTCGCCCACACCACCACGCGTCGCCACCCCGTGAGCGGCGCCGTCGTCACCATCGTCGCCAGGCACAGGCGGTGCCGGCGTTCCCCGTGGGCGGCGCGGAGTTCCCGAGGAGGAGCCTGCCCGGCGCACGGCCGGAGACTTCCAGGGCGCGCCCGCGCCCACCCAGCGACTTCGCGTTCCTCATGCGCACGGACCAGGAGCCAGGCCAGAGGCCTCCGAGCCGCGCACCGTCGACGCCACCCAGCCTCCTCCCGCACGGGTGTACCGCGCTCGACGCCGGCGGTTCCCGTTCGGCCTCGACAGCTCCGCAGCAGCCTACGCCCGCCAGCTCAACGAGCGCCGTCGGGACCGACCGCCGGCAGGCCAGGAGGAGCGCCCGGCGTGCTACTGCAGGCCATGGCCAACCTGGAGATCGTCCACCCCGCGTGCGTCGACCGCGGCTTCTCGCGAGCCATCGAGCCACCCCGGCGAGCCACCGTCGGAGAATGGTACCGCGAGCTGCGGTCCCAGCATCGGCCAAGGCGGCACGCCGTCAACAGCTCCGACTCCGACGAATACGACTACCACGACCCCGACCTCTGGGATCCCACCAGGGAGTGCTTCCAACTCGAGGGGGTCGTATGCGATACCGAGGACGAGGGCGACGACGGCAGGCCGGCGCTCGATCTAGAGGGCCCCAGCGACGTGGCCGCGGCAGGCGGATCACGTGTTCAGGGGAGGAACGAACCTCCAGCACCGGCTGCACCGCCTCAGCACGACGACGGCCGGGCGGCGCAACTCGCGCAGGTGCAGGAGGCAATCACCAAAGCCGAGGAAGAACGGCGACACCTGCTGCAGCTCCGGCAAACTCTGATGCAGGAACCACCCCAGCCCCGAGGAGCCGGAGCTCGAGGTCGGGCTCGAGAGGTCCACCGGCGGATCCTCGAGGACGGGGCACCAGCACGCCCCGAGGTATGCTTCCCGCGAGCCGGGCAGAACGTGGTGGCGGCGGCAATGATGCTCCGTGATCTACCCGCCGTCTCCAACCCTGACGCCAGGCGCATGCTTGGGGAAATGAAGAACCTCCTCGAGACAGCCGCTGTGCAGCAGGCCGAGAGCTCGGCGTCACGCCGGCGCGGAGCAGCCTCGGGGAAGCCGGCGGACACGCCCCGCAACGAGCGCGAGGCATCCGTCCACCAGCCGGACGCCTCTCGAGCTAGGCCAGTCCGCGAACGGATCGTCGACAACCGGCCACCTCGAGACCCCAACGACGCCCGCAACGACATCAACCGCCGGCGCAAGGACAAGGGGGCCCAGGAGCGTGGCTATAGCGCCCATCGAGGGGGGCGCTACGACAGCGACGAGGACCGGCAAGTCCTCGAGCCCCCGGCCCCAGAGTCTTCAGCCGGGCCATCCGCAGCTCAACCCTCCCCGACCGCTTCCGACCGCCGACCAACATCGTGAAGTATGACGGGGAGGTCGAGCCCAAGCTCTGGCTCTCGGACTTCCGCCTAGGCTGCCAACTGGGCGGAGCGAAGAACGACGACCGTGTGATCATACGCCAACTCCCACTGTACCTCTCGGACACCGCCCGCCGGTGGCTCGAGGGGCTCCCGCCGGATCGGATCGATGACTGGGCCGACCTAGTCAGGGTCTTCGACGGGAATTTCAAGGGACTTGCGTGCGCCCAGGCAACCCCTGGGACCTACGGCGTTGCAGGCAGGCGGCGGACGAGCCCCTCCGCGACTTTGCTCGGCGGTTCTCGAAGCAGCGCCTCGAGCTCCCCCACGTGCCTGATGAGGACGTCATCTCAGCGTTCCTCGCGGGCACGACATGCCAAGAGCTAGTTCATGAGCTAGGACGCTACCGTCCCAGGACGGTCGAGGACCTGATGGATCGCGTCACCAGCTTTGCCTCAGGCGACGAGGCAGTGGGGCCTTCTTTGGCCGTTCCACGGACAAAGGTAAGGCGGTGACCGCGCCGGAGGGCTCGAACAAGGCAACGACGCCAAGAACGACAACAATAACGGCAACAAAAGAAGAAGAACAAACGCAAGGTCAGAAGGCGAAGCGCGACGCCAATGACGACGACGACGAAGAGGTGCTCGCAGGCGCCCTCGAGCCTAAGAAGCCCCGAGGTCCCCCTGACGGGGCTGTTTTCGACCAGATGCTCGAGGACCCCTGCACTTATCACAGGGGCCCCGTAAATCACAAGTTAAAGGACTGCCGACTGTTGAAAGGCTACTACTCCAAGCTCGGCGATAAGAAAGAGACACGCCTAAGGGCAAGGATAACAATCGGCGCGGTGGTGGGGACACGGACGGCAACTTCCCACCGGTGCGCGACTGCTACATGATCTACGGGGGGCCGACCGTCGGGCTCTCAGCTCGAGAGAAAGAAGGAGCGCCGGGAGATCTTTGCACTCGGCCACGACGCCCCCCGGTACCTTGACTGGTCTGATGCGCCGATCACGTTCGACCGTGACGACCATCCGGACCGTGTCATAAACCCGGGGGCGTACCCCCTCGTCGTCGACCCCGTCATCGTCGACGTACGGTTCTCCAAGGTGTTGATGGATGGGGGCTCGAGCCTCAACATCATATACCTCGAGACCCTCGACCTCCTGGGGATTTCAGAGGGTCAGCTCCGACCCAGCGTCGGGGGTTCCACGGAGTCGTACCAGGGAAGAAGGCCCACCCCCTCGGGCGCATCGACCTGCCGGTTTGCTTTGGCACGCCGGCTAACTTCCGCCAGGAGACACTCACCTTCGAGGTGGTTGGATTCCAAGGGACCTACCACGCCATCATCGGCCGGCCAGGCTACGCCAAGTTCATGGCGGTTCCCAACTACACGTACTTGAAGCTCAAAATGCCGGGGCCAAAGGGGGTCATCACCGTCGACACATCCTACGAGCACGCGTACCACTGCGACGTGGAGTGCGTCGAGCGTGGGGAGGCAAACGTCCAGCTCGACTCGCTCGAGGCCCTAGCCGCCCTGGCCACCGAGGGGGCCCCTGAAGTAAAGCGCCACGCTGGCACCTTCGAGCCGGCAGAGCACACCAAGCAGATACCCGTCGACCCGACCTCGACCAATGGCAAGACGCTGACCGTCAGTGCCAGCCTCGAGCCTAAATAGGAAGCAGTGCTCGTCGACTTTCTCCGCGCAAACATCGACATGTTTGCGTGGGGACCCTCGGACATGCCGGGCATACCGAGGGAAGTCGCCGAGCACGCCTTGGAGATCCAGGCCGGGTCCAGACCGGTGAAGCAACGCCTGCGCCGCTTCGACGAGGAGAAGCGCAGGATCATCGGCGAGGAGGTGCACAAGCTTTTGGCGGCCGGGTTCATCAAGGAGGTATTTCACCCAGAGTGGCTAGCTAACCCTGTACTAGTTAGGAAAAGAATGGAAAAATGCGGATGTGTGTAGACTACACTGGTCTGAATAAAGCTTGTCCAAAAGTTCCATTTCCTTTACCTAGAATTGATCAGATTGTCGATTCCACTGCGGGGTGTGAAGTACTTTCATTTCTCGATGCGTATTCCGGCTACCACCAGATTAGGATGAAAGAATCCGACGAGCTCGCTACCTCTTTTGTTACGCCTTTTGGTATGTATTGCTACGTTACAATGCCCTTCGGCCTTCGAAACGCCGGGGCAACGTACCAACGTTGCATGCAGCATATCTTTGGCGAACACATAGGCAAAACCGTCGAAGCCTACGTCGATGACATCGTGGTTAAAACCAAGAAAGTCGGGAACCTCATCAGCGATCTCGAGGCCACGTTCAAATGCCTCCGGGCCAAGAATGTGAAGCTCAACCCCGAGAAATGTGTCTTTGGTGTGCCTCGAGGCATGCTACTTGGCTACATTGTCTCACAACGGGGGATCGAGGCCAACCCCGAAAAAATCTCAGCAGTCACGAGGATGGGCCCACTTCGAGACCTCAAGGGTGTACAGAAAGTGACAGGCTGCCTAGCCGCTCTCAGCAGATTCATCTCGAGGCTAGGGAAAAAGCGCTACCCCTCTACCGCCTGCTGAAGAAGACGGAACGCTTCGCGTGGACTGTCGAAGCCGAGGAGGCCTTAACCAAGTTGAAGGGGTTGCTGACTTCCGCGCCAATCCTCGTGCCACCGCGACCGGCCAAGGTGACGATCGCCCCGAGCCCCTCCTCCTCTATGTGGCCGCAACCACTCAGGTGGTCAGCGCGGTCATAGTCGTCGAGAGGCACGAGGAGGGTCATGCGTTGCCGGTCCAACGACCGGTGTACTTCACCAGTGAGGTGCTCTCCGAGGCCAAGGTCCGGTACCCGCACATCCAGAAGCTGCTCTACGGCATCATCATCACAAGGCGCAAGCTCCAGCACTACTTCCTCGCTCATCCCGTAACGGTGGTGTCGTCCTTCCCCCTCGGTGAGATCATCAACAATCGGGAGGCCACGGGGCGAATCGCCAAGTGGTCCGCCGAGCTAATGGGGAGGCCATCACCTACGCCCCGCGAAAAGCCATCAAGTCGCAAGCATTGGCGGACTTCGTTGCTGAGTGGACCGACACTCAGCTCCCGCCGGCGCAGATTCAAGCCGAGCTCTGGACCATGTACTTCGACGGATCCCTCATGAAGACGGGGGCAGGCGCAGGCCTGCTCTTCATCTCACCCCTCGGAGTCCACATGCGCTACCTGCTACGCTTGCACTTCCCCGCCTCCAACAACGTCGCCGAGTACGAGGCCCTCGTCAATGGGCTGCGCATCGCCCTCGAGCTCGGGGTCCGACGCCTCGACGTCCGAGGAGACTCGCAGCTCGTCATCAACCAGGTTATGAAGGCTTCAAGCTGCATCGATCCCAAGATGGAGGCATACTGCGGGGAGGTGCGCAAGCTAGAAGATAAGTTCTACGGCCTCGAGCTCAACCACATAGCTCGAAAGTACAACGAGGCCGCAGACGAGCTGGCAAAGTTGGCGTCCACGCGCGGCACGGTTCCGCCAGACGTCTTCTCGAGGGACGTTTTCGAGCCATCCGTCAAAATCGGCCCGGGGGCTGGCCCCTCGACGCCACCCCTCGAGCTAGACACAGGGGCTCGACCTTCAACGCCACCCCTCGGGAATGACCCCTCGACATCCGCTGAGGCGATGCAGATCGACGCACCCGCCTCTTCTTCATCACGACCCCTCGACTGGCGGACGCCCTTCCTCGACTACCTGACGCAAGGCGTGCTACCAGAAGACAAGACGGAGGCCCGACGCATCGCTCGAAGGGCCAAGACCTACGTCATCTACGGCGACGAACGGGAGCTGTACCGTCGAAGCCCATCGGGATCCTTCAGCGCTGCATCCCCCTCGAGGAGGGACGCAGCTCCTCGACGACATGCACTCGGGGGCTTGCGGCCACCACGCAGCGCCAAGGACCTTGGTAGGGAACGCCTTCCGTCAAGGCTTCTACTGGCCACCGCCATCGGAGACGCCAAGCGCCTGGTCCAAGCTTGCCAAGGGTGTCAATTTTACGCCAAGCAAACGCACCAGCCCGCGCACGCCCTGCAGATGATCCCCATTACTTGGCCATTTGCCGTTTGGGGGCTCGACCTCGTGGGTCCCCTCAAGATGACAGTGGAAGTACACGCATGTGCTCGTGGCCATCGACAAATTCACCAAGTGGATCGAGGCAAGCCCATAGGCGACCCCACCTCCGAGAAGGCCGTCGAGTTCATCGCAGACATCATGTACCGGTTTGGGGTGCCCAACGTCATCATCACCGACAATGGCACCCAATTCACGGGCAAAAATTCACCAACTTCTGCGACGACAACAACATTCGCGTGACCTGGGCCTCGGTCGCATACCCTCAATGCAACGGGCAGGTCGAGCGCGCCAATGGCATGATACTCCATGGGCTGAAGCCGAGGCTGTTCAAGACCCTCAAAAATTTCGGAAAGGGGTGGGCCGCAGAGCTCCCCTCGGTGCTGTGGGGCCTCAGGACTACGCCGAGTCGAGCCACCGGGTTCACTCCGTTTTCCTAACCTACGGCGCCGAGGCTCTTGCCTACGGACCTCGAGTACGGCTCCCCTCGACTTCGAGCCTACAACGAGCAAACCAACGACGAAAAGCTCGCCAACGCCAAGGACCAGCTCGAGGAGGCCCGAGACGTGGCGCTCATCAACTCCGCGCGCTACCAGCAAACACTTCGACGCTACCACGACAAGCACGTGCGCAAGAGGGACCTGGCGGTGGGGGACCTCGTGCTTCGACGGCTGCAGGATAATCGAGGGCGCCACAAGCTTACCCTCCATGGGAGGGCCCATACACCGTAGCTGAAGTGCTCAAGCCAGGAACGTACAAGCTCTACGACGATCGAGGCAGGATCCTGGCGAACGCGTGGAACATATCTCAGCTACGTCGCTTCTACCCTTAAAGGCTTCGAGGCCTCATTCATTTTGTTGCTTTGTACAAACACGCCCAAAATGAATGAACAAACTCGTGCATTGTCTTTCATTTTGCTTAGCATCTTAAGGTAGCCTCGACCCTGCTTTGCTCAGGGTCGAGCCTCCCTCGGGGGCTGACAAGGGGTAACCGCCCCCAGACTCCGGAAAAAATGCGTGTTTTTCTTTTCAAATTCGACCCTCGTCTCGACTCGTGCCTCGAGTGAACTAGCGACGTCTAAATCCCAAAATACCTCGAGCCTCCAAGGGTCGGGAGGCATCGACGTAGACGGCCACCTACGCCCCCGGGCTACGGTACCCTACCTACGCCTCCCCTCGAGGGGCTCGCGACGTATGAAGGAACACAGACTAAGTAGCAGAAACTCGAGCTTGCAACAAAGAGAAGTGGTCAAACGCATTTGAAAAGAAAACAACTTCTTTAAACAAACAAGTCATATATACAAACGGGTCTCGACGGACCCTCATTCATGTCATAAAATTCTTACAGGGGCCTCGACGCCCAAATTTGGCACGCAGGCCCTAATCTTCGTCGGTGTTATGACGTCCTCCCGAGATCTTCGAGGAGGCGCAGCCTCGACGCCCGAGCTAGAGGTCGAGGGTCCCTCGTCCGCTGCTGGCGTCGAGGCTGCGCCTGCCGTGGAAGACCTCGGGGAGGAGTATCATACCGACGAAGATTAGGGCCTGCGTGCCAAATTTGGGCGTCGAGGCCCCTGTAAGAATTTTATGACATGAATGAGGGTCCGTCGAGACCCGTATGTATATATGACTTGTTTGTTTAAAGGAGATGTTTTCTTTCAAATGCGTTTGACCACTTCTTTGTCGCAAGCTCGAGTTTTGCTAGCTTAGTCTGTGTTCCTTCGATACGTCGCGACCCTCGAGGGGAGGCGTAGGTAGGGTACCGTAGCCGGGGGCGTAGGTGGCCGTCTACGTCGACGCCTCCCGACCCTTGGAGGCTCGAGGTATTTTAGGATTTAGACGTCGCTAGTTCACTCGAGGCACGAGTCGAGATGAGGGTCGAATTTTTGAAAAGAAAACGCGTTTTTTCCGGAGTCTGGGGGGTCCCCCGTCAGCCCCGAGGGAGGCTCGACCCTGAGCATGGCAGGGTCGAGGCTACCTTAAGTTGCTAAGCAAAATGAAAGACAATGCACGAGTTTGTTCATTCATTTTGGGCGTGTTTGTACAAAGCAACAAAATGAATGAGGCCTCGAGGCCCTTTAAGGGTAGAAGCGACGTAGCTGAGATATGTTCCACGCGTTGCCAGGATTCTCCTTGATCGTCGTAGAGCTTGTATGTTCCTGGCTTGAGCACCTCAGCTACGGTGTATGGGCCCTCCCATGGAGGGGTGAGCTTGTGGCGCCCTCGATTGTCTTGCAGCGTCGAAGCACGAGGTCCCCCACCGCCAGGTCCCTCTTGCGCACGTGCTTGTCGTGGTAGCGTCGAAGTGTTTGCTGGTAGCGCGCGGAGTTGATGAGCGCCACGTCTCGGGCCTCCTCGAGCTGGTCTTGGCGTTGGCGAGCTTTCTCGTCGTTGGTTTGCTCGTTGTAGGCTCGAAGTCGAGGGAGCCGTACTCGAGGTCCGTAGGCAAGACGGCTCGGCGCCGTAGGTTAAGGAAAAACGGAGTGAACCCGTGGCTCGACTCGGCGTAGTCCTGAGGCCCCACAGCACCGAGGGGAGCTCTGCGGCCCACCCCTTTCCGAAATTTTTGAGGGTCTTGAACAGCCTCGGCTTCAGCCCATGGAGTATCATGCCGTTGGCGCGCTCGACCTGCCCGTTGCATTGAGGGTATGCGACCGAGGCCCAGGTCACGCGAATGTTGTTGTCGTCGCAGAAGTTGGTGAACTTTTGCCCGTGAATTGGGTGCCATTGTCGGTGATGATGACGTTAGGCACCCCAAACCGGTACATGATGTTTGCGATGAACTCGACGGCTTTCTCGGAGGTGGGGTCGCCTATGGGCTTGGCCTCGATCCACTTGGTGAATTGTCGATGGCCACGAGCACATGCGTGTACTTCCGGTTGTCATCTTGAGGGGACCCACGAGGTCGAGCCCCCAGACGGCAAACGGCCAAGTAATGGGGATCATCTGCAGGGCGTGCGTAGGCTGGTGCGTTTGCTTGGCGTAAAACTGACACCCTTGGCAAGCTTGGACCAGGCGCTTGGCGTCTCCGATGGCGGTTGGCCAGTAGAAGCCCTGGCGGAAAGCGTTCCCCACCAAGGTCCTTGGCGCTGCGTGATGGCCGCAAGCCCCCGAGTGCATGTCGTCGAGGAGCCTGCGTCCTTCCTCGAGGGGGATGCAGCGCTGAAGGATTCCCGATGGGCTTCGACGGTACAGCTCTCGTTCATCGCCGTAGATGACGTAGGTCTTGGCCCTTCGAGCGATGCGTCGGGCCTCCGTCTTGTCTTCTGGTAGCACGCCTTGCGTCAGGTAGTCGAGGAAGGGCGTCCGCCAGTCGAGGGGTCGTGATGACGAAGAGGCAGGTGCGTCGATCTGCATCGCCTCAGCGGATGTCGAGGGGTCGTTCTCGAGGGGTGGCGTTGAAGGTCGAGCCCCCGTGTCTGGTTTGAGGGGTGGCGTCGAGGAGCCAGCCCCCAGGCCGATTTTGACGGATGGCTCGAAGACGTCCTCGAGAACACATCTGGGGGGACAGTGCCGCGCGTGGACGCAACTTAGCCAGCTCGTCCGCGGCCTCGTTGTACTTTCGAGCTATGTGGTTGAGCTCGAGGCCGTAGAACTTATCTTCTAGCTTGCGCACCTCCCGCAGTATGCCTCCATCTTGGGATCGATGCAGCTTGAAGCCTTCATAACCTGGTTGATGACGAGCTGCGAGTCTCCTCGGACGTCGAGGCGTCGAACCCCGAGCTCGAGGGCGATGCGCAGCCCATTGACGAGGGCCTCGTACTCGGCGACGTTGTTGGAGGCGGGGAAGTGCAAGCGTAGCAGGTAGCGCATGTGGACTCCGAGGGGTGAGATGAAGAGCAGGCCTGCGCCTGCCCCCGTCTTCATGAGGGATCCGTCGAAGTACATGGTCCAGAGCTCGGCTTGATCTGTGCCGGCGGGAGCTGAGTGTCGGTCCATTCAGCAACGAAGTCTGCCAACGCTTGCGACTTGATGGCTTTTCGCGGGGCGTAGGTGATGGCCTCCCCCATTAGCTCCGCGGACCACTTGGCGATGCGCCCCGTGGCCTCCCGATTGTTGATGATCTCACCGAGGGGGAAGGACGACACCACCGTTACGGGATGAGCGAGGAAGTAGTGCTGGAGCTTGCGCCTCGTGATGATGATGCCGTAGAGCAGCTTCTGGATGTGCGGGTACCGGACCTTGGCCTCGGAGAGCACCTCACTGGTGAAGTACACCGGTCGTTGGACCGGCAACGCATGACCCTCCTCGTGCCTCTCGACGACTATGACCGCGCTGACCACCTGAGTGGTTGCGGCCACATAGAGGAGGAGGGGCTCGGGGGATCGTCAACCTTGGCTGGTCGCGGAGGCACGAGAATTGGCGCGGAAGTCAGCAACCCCTTCAACTTGGTTAAGGCCTCCTCGGCTTCGACAGTCCACGCAAAGTGTTCCGTCTTCTTCAGCAGGCGGTAGAGGGGTAGTGCTTTTTCCCCTAGCCTCGAGATGAATCTGCTGAGAGCGGCTAGGCAGCCTGTCACTTTCTGTACACCCTTGAGGTCTCGAATTGGGCCCATCCTCGTGACTGCTGAGATTTTTCGGGGTTGGCCTCGATCCCCCGTTGTGAGAGACAATGTAGCCTAGTAGCATGCCCCGAGGCACACCAAAGACACATTTCTCGGGGTTGAGCTTCACATTCTTGGCCCGGAGGCACTCGAACGTGGCCTCGAGATCGCTGATGAGGTTCCCGACTTTCTTGGTTTTAACCACGATGTCATCGACGTAGGCCTCGACGGTTTTGCCTATGTGTTCGCCAAAGATATGCTGCATGCAACGTTGGTACGTTGCCCCGGCGTTTCGAAGGCCGAAGGGCATTGTAACGTAGCAATACATACCAAAAGGCGTAACAAAAGAGGTAGCGAGCTCGTCGGATTCTTTCATCCTAATCTGGTGGTAGCCGGAATACGCATCGAGAAATGAAAGTACTTCACACCCCGCAGTGGAATCGACAATCTGATCAATTCTAGGTAAAGGAAATGGAACTTTTGGACATGCTTTATTCAGACCAGTGTAGTCTACACACATCCGCATTTTTCCATTCTTTTTCCTAACTAGTACAGGGTTAGCTAGCCACTCTGGGTGAAATACCTCCTTGATGAACCCGGCCGCCAAAAGCTTGTGCACCTCCTCGCCGATGATCCTGCGCTTCTCCTCGTCGAAGCGGCGCAGGCGTTGCTTCACCGGTCTGGACCCGGCCTGGATTTCCAAGGCGTGCTCGGCGACTTCCCTCGGTATGCCCGGCATGTCCGAGGGGCCCCACGCAAACATGTCGATGTTCGCGCGGAGAAAGTCGACGAGCACTGCTTCCTATTTAGGCTCGAGGCTGGCACTGACGGCCAGCGTCTTGCCATCGGTCGAGGTCGGGTCGACGGGTATCAGCTTGTGTGCTCCGCCGGCTCGAAGGTGCCAGCGTGGCGCTTCGCTTCAGGGGCCTCCTCGGTGGCCAGGGCGGCTAGGGCCTCGAGCGAGTCGAGCTGGACGTTTGCCTCCCCACGCTCGACGCACTCCACGTCGCAGTGGTACGCGTGCTCGTAGGATGTGTCGACGGTGATGACCCCTTTTGGCCCCGGCATTTTGAGCTTCAAGTACGTGTAGTTGGGAACCGCCATGAACTTGGCGTAGCCTGGCCGGCCGATGATGGCGTGGTAGGTCCCTTGGAATCCAACCACCTCGAAGGTGAGCGTCTCCTGGCGGAAGTTAGCCGGCGTGCCAAAGCAAACCGGCAGGTCGATGCGCCCGAGGGGGTGGGCCTTCTTCCCTGGTACGACTCCGTGGAACCCCCCGACGCTGGGTCGGAGCTGACCCTCTGAAATCCCCAGGAGGTCGAGGGTCTCGAGGTATATGATGTTGAGGCTCGAGCCCCCATCCATCAACACCTTGGAGAACCGTACGTCGACGATGACGGGGTCGACGACGAGGGGGTACGCCCCGGGTTTATGACACGGTCCGGATGGTCGTCACGGTCGAACGTGATCGGCGCATCAGACCAGTCAAGATACCGGGGGGCGTCGTGGCCGAGTGCAAAGATCTCCGGCGCTCCTTCTTTCTTTCTCGAGCTGAGAGCCCGACGGTCGGCCCCCCGTAGATCATGTAGCAGTCGCGCACCGGGGGGAAGTCGCCGTCCGCGTCCCCACTGCCGCGCCGATTGTTATCCTTGCCCTTAGGCGCGTCCTCTTTCTTATCGCCGAGCTTGGAGTAGTAGCCTTTCAACAGTCGGCAGTCCTTTAACTTGTGATTTACGGGGCCCCTGTGATAAGTGCAGGGGTCCTCGAGCATCTGGTCGAAAACAGCCCGTCAGGGGGGCCTCGGGGCTTCTTAGGCTCGAGGGCGCCTGCGAGCACCTCTTCGTCGTCGTCGTCATTGGCGTCGCGCTTCGCCTTCTGACCTTTGCGTTTGTTCTTCTTCTTTTTGTTGTTGTTATTGTTGTCGTTCTTGGCGTGTTGCCCTTGTTCGAGCCCTCCGGCGCGGTCACCGCCTTACTTTGTCCGTGGAACGGCCAAAGAAGGCCCCCACTGCCTCGTCGCCTGAGGCAAAGCTGGTGACACGATCCATCAGGTCCTCGACCGTCCTGGGACGGTAGCGTCCTAGCTCATGAACTAGCTCTTGGCATGTCGTGCCCGCGAGGAACGCTGAGATGACGTCCTCATCAGGCACGTGGGGGAGCTCGAGGCGCTGCTTCGAGAATCGCCGAGCAAAGTCGCGGAGGGGCTCGTCCGCTGCCTGCCTGCAACGCCGTAGATCCCAGGGGTTGCCTGGGCGCACGCAAGTCCCCTTGAAATTCCCGTCGAAGACCCTGACTAGGTCAGCCCAGTCGTCGATCCGATCCGGCGGAAGCCCTCGAGCCACCGGCGGGCGGTGTCCGAGAGGTAAAGTGGGAGTTGGCGTATGATCACACGGTCGTCGTTCTTCGCTCCGCCCAGTTGGCAGCCTAGGCGGAAGTCCGAGAGCCAGAGCTTGGGCTCGACCTCCCCGTCATACTTCACGATGTTGGTCGGTGGTCGGAAGCGGTCGGGGAGGGTTGAGCTGCGGATGGCCCGGCTGAAGACTCTGGTGCCCGGGGGCTCGAGGACTTGTCGGTCCTCGTCACTGTCGTAGCGCCCCCCTCGATGGGCGCTATAGCCACGCTCTTGGGCCCCCTTGTCCTTGCGCCGTCGGTTGATGTCGTTGCGGGCGTCATCGGGGTCTCGAGGTGGTCTGTTGTCGACGATCCGTTCCCGGACTGGCCTGGCTCGAGAGGCGTCTGGCTGGTGGACGGACGTCTCCCGCTCGTTGTGGGGCGCGTCTGCTGGCTTCCCCGAGGCCACCCCGCGCCATCGCGAGGCTGAGCTCTCGGCCTGCTGCACAGCGGCTGTCACGAGGAGGTTCTTCATTTCCCCGAGCATGCGCCTGGCGTCGGGGTTGGAGACGGCGGGTAGATCGCGGAGCAGCATCGCGGCCGCCACCACGTTCTGCCCGGCTCGTGGGAAACGCACCTCGGGGCGTGCGGGCGCCCCGTCCTCGAGGATCTGCCGGGGACCTCTCGAGCTCGGCCACGAACACCGGCGCCTCGAGGCTGGGCTGGTTCCTGCACTAGGGTTTTTCGAGCTGCAGCAGTCGTTGTCGATCCTCCTCAGCCTTGGCGATGGCCTCCCGCAGCTGTGCGAGCTGCGCCACCCGGTCGTCGCTGCGCCGAGATGGGTGCAGCCGGTGCCGGGGGTTCGTTCCTCCCCTGAACGCGTGATCCGCCTGCCGCAGCCACGTCTCCGGGCTCTTCGAGGTTGAGCGCCGGCCTGTCTGTCGTCGTCGCGTGGTCCTCGGTATCGCTTACGACTCCCTCGAGCTGGAAGCACTCCCTGGTGGGATCCCAGAGGTCAGGGTCGTGGTAGTCGTACTCGTCGGAGTCGGAGCTATTGACGTCGCGCTGCCCTGGCTCATGCTGGGACTGCAGCTCGCGGTACCACTCTCCGATGGTGGTTCGCCGGGGTGGCTCGACGACTCGTGAGAAGCCGCGGTCGTCGTGCGCGGGGTAGACGACCTCCAGTTGGTGGTGGTGGCTCGTAGTAGCACGCCCGGACGTTCCTCCCGCTCTGCCGCCGTCCGCCCCTGACGACGCTCGTCGAGGTGGTGGACGTAAGCAGCTGCGGAGTTGTTGAGGCCGAACGGGGGCCGCTGGCGTCGGGCGCGGTACACCCTGTGCGGGAGGAGGCCTGGTGGTGTCGACGGAGCACGGCTCGTGGGCCTCTGGCCATGCTCCCGGTCTGTGCGCGTGACGAACGCGAACTCGCTGGGAGAGTGCGCGCGCGCTCTGGAAGTCTCCGGCCGTGCGCCGGACAGGTTCCCTATTGGGACTCTGCGCCGGCCACGGGAAAGTGGGTGTACGCCGCGGGCTCCGCCTGTGCCCGGCGGCGATGATGACGACGCGCCGCTCGCGAAGTGGCGACGCATGGTGGTGCGGGCGACGCGCCACGCCCCCCGCGCGGGATGGCGTGACACGCCCTCCGCTCGGGCCCTCCGTGGAGAGCAGGGTCAGTTCGTTGCCGTTGCCGGTGGCCAGGAACTCGAGGCTCCCGAACCAGACGATGGTGCCAGCCGAGAACGAAGGAGGGGACGAAGCCATCCAGGAAACAACGAGAAATCGACTCGGACACGCGAAGCCCCTACCTGGCGCGCCAACTGTCGGTGTTCCGAACCCGGGGGTATGGCACCAACGAGTAATATGATCGCGTGCTCTCTTCCTGGATGGTGATGCAAGATGACACAAGGATTTATCCTGGTTCGAGCAAAGAAGGCCCTACGTCCAGCGGGGGAGGAGGTTCTTGTATTACTTGCACCTAAGTGCTTGTACAGGGGCGAATACAAGCTCAGTGAGCGTGGACCGGAGTCCGGACTTGAGTGTGTGTGTGGACTCGTGTCGCGCAAGCCCGTGCGTAACCCGTGCGTGAAGACCCCTGGTGTCCTCTTTTATAGAGCAAGAGGAGGCCAGGGTTACACTGGAATGATACAAGAGTCGGGATGTACAAAGCCCAATACGACGGAGGGTAGGAAATCTGTCTTGTCGGGGTCACTGGAGCCGGCGTGGGTGTTGCTGTTGTGGCGTGGCCTCCATTCCGGGCGCGGACGTGGAGGCGTGGCGACGTGGAGGCCGTGCACCGCCCATCCCGGCACGTACGATACGTGCGTGGTCCCGCCGGGTCTTAGGGGTACCTATCCTCCAATCATATGACAGTAATTAGGGCTCGAGGGGCGCAGAACCGGCCTCGAGGTGGCGCCCGCGGGAGGCTCGAGCTCCGCAGGTATGGGCGAGTCCCGGGGAACCCGGTCGTACAGCGGAAATCCGGGTCTCGAGATGTGACCGGGACGTGCCACAGTGCAGGGTATGGTCGAACAGTGCTGTACTGGCGCCTTTTCACCCATGCTTATGGTGAGGTTTGACTCAGACTCCGGTTCACTGTGGCGCATGCTGCGTCTCAGAGGACATGACGGGGGTAGGTGAGTGCATTAAATGTTTAGTGTGGGGTTGGCATCCGGTACTTGGCGCTGCTCGAGGGGCGTGATGTGCCCTCGAGAGGTAGGCAGCCGGGCCAGCGAGGCTCGAGGGCCCTGTGCCGGGTCTCGAGGGGTGGTGTATGGCGGGGTGGGTGGTGGCGGGTTCGAACCCCTTGAGCCAGGGCTCGAGAGGCAGGCTACCACGAGGTGGTTTGTGAGGCACTTGGCGGGCCTAGGCTTCCCCGTGGTGGGCCGGTGTTGTGGGCTTTGATAGGTTGGTATTCGGGTGGTTAAGCCCAGCCGGGCTTACTATTAATTGGTGTTCTAGGTTTTAACCCGTGTGTTTTGCGTTGATTGGGGGTACCCCTTTGGCGTTCCCCGACAATGTGTCTACTTCTCGTGCATCTAGCAAGTTCCATCTTATTCATTGTGACTTATGGACATCTCCAGTTGTAAGTGTCTCCGGTTACGAATATTATTTGGTCATATTTAATGATTGCACTCATTATTTGTGGACTTTTCCTTTGCGTCTTAAATCTGACACTTTCAACACGCTTGCTTACTTCATAGCCTATGTTTCCACCCAGTTCGGCACCTCCGTCAAGGTCGTCCAGTGTGATAACGGGAAAGAGTTTGACAACATCAGCACTCGCAACTTCTTCCTCACTCAAGGCATCCAGCTTCGCATGTCTTGCCCCTACACTTCACCACAAAACGGTAAAGCTGAACACATTATTCATTCTATCAATAATGTCGCTCGCTCTTTGCTGATTCAGGCGTCCATGCCTCCCGTTTACTGGGCTGAAGCTCTCTCCACGGCGACCTCACTCCTTAACATCTTGCCCACCAAACCCTGCAGCACTCTACACCGCACCTTGCCTTGTTCGGCACCACCCCGATGTATAATCATTTGCGTGTTTTCGGATGCAAGTGTTACCCGAACCTATCTGCCACAGCTCCTCATAAGCTCGCACCTAGGTCCGTTCTCTGCGTCTTCCTAGGATACTCTCCTCACCATAAGGGATACCGCTGCCTTGACCTCTCCACTAATAAAGTCATCATCTCTCGGCATGTCATCTTCGATGAGAATGCCTTTCCCTTTGCTGAGCGTCATGGTCCTCGCGTTCCCTCTGAGTTCGAGTTTCTTGATGCTACTGACGTTGTGCCTGTTCCCATCGGACCAGCGCACAAGTTTTTGCCTGCAGGAACGCCTTACAGCAGCCCCAGTGCTGCTGCTGCCCCCGCTGCTCCCAGCAGCGCCCCTGCCAGCCCCTCTGTGGCTGTGCCTGGGGCGCCTCCGGTGTCTCCAACATCGCCAAGCAGCCCCGCTGCTCCCAGCAGCGCTCCTGCCAGCCCCTCTGTGGCTGTGCTTGGGGCGCCCCAGGTGTCTCCGGCGTCGGCGTCCAACCTCTACATCCCGCCAGCACTTCGGCTTCTTCCCGCGCCACACGCGGCCCCTGACGGTTGTTCGCCTGCGCTCGTGCCACGCGCGGCTCCCAGCGACTCTAGCTCCACACGAGCTGGCCTATACGTCCCGCCCGCGCTCCGAGCCACCTCGGCATCTCCTACGGCATCGCCACTCCGAGGACCCCCGCCTGGGTTCCCAGCTCTGCGTCCAGCTCGGCTCTTCACTCAGCAGTACACGCGCCGGCCGCCCACTTTTCCTGCAGCAGCTCCACCTCCTCCACTGCCCAAGGGTGCGGTGGCTGTCCCTCCGATGACCAATCAGCATGCCATGAACACTCGCTCCAAGAGCGGTTATCGGATGCCTGCTGCGTTCCACGCCGCGCCCTTATCACCGGTGTCGAAGACCTTTCGTAGCGCTCTGGTCGACCCCAATTGGCGAGCAGCTATGGAAGAGGAACACAGTGCCCTTCTGACAAACCACACTTGGGATCTTGTGCCTCGCCCTCCTCGGGCCAACATTGTCAGTGGCAAGTGGATCTTCAAGCATAAGTTTCAGTCTGATGGCTCACTTGAGCGATACAAGGCACGTTGGGTACTTCGTGGCTTTACTCAACGACCGGGTGTGGATTTTGCTGAGACTTTCAGTCCTGTGGTCAAGCCTGCTACCGTGCGCACTGTGCTCTCCTTGGCCCTCTCTCGACAGTGGCCAATTCACCAGCTGGATGTGAAGAACGCTTTTCTGCATGGCACTCTGACAGAGACAGTATATTGTCAGCAACCGTCTGGCTTTGAGGATTCTGCTCACCCCGGATTTTGTCTGTCGTCTCAATAAATCCCTGTATGGTCTCAAGCAAGCTCCTCGCGCCTGGCACAATCGGTTTCCACATACTTACTTTCTCTGGGGTTTGTTGAAGCCAAGACGGATACCTCGCTCTTCATTTATCAGCGCGGATCAGACACTGCCTTTTTGCTACTATATGTGGATGATATTGTCCTCACAGCTTCCTCAGTTGGTCTTCTCTAGCGGATCATCTCTGCCCTTCAGCGAGAATTCGCCATGAAAGACCTCGGCGAATTGCATCACTTTCTCGGTATGCAGGTCCAACGATGCAGTGATGGACTTCTTCTCTCACAGCGGCAGTACATGCTTGATATTCTTCATCGCGCTGGAATGACAGAGTGCAAGCCGTGTTCTACACCCGTTGACACTAATCCTAAGGTTGTTGTTGCCGAAGGTGTTCCTGTGTCCGACCCCTCTGATTTTCGAAGCCTTGCTGGAGCTCTGCAGTACCTGACGTTCACTCGACCAGATATCGCCTACGCTGTCCAGCAAGTATGTCTCCATATGCATGCTCCTCGAGAGCCCCACCTGGCGGCTCTCAAGCGGATTCTTCGGTACATTCGGGGCACTCTTCATCTCGGTCTCCTGCTGCGACCGTCCGCTTCAGCTGATCTCGTCGTCTACACTGATGCTGATTGGGCTGGATGTCCAGATACACGCAAATCCACTTCGGGCTATGCTGTGTTTCTTGGTGACAATCTGGTTTCCTGGTCCTCCAAGCGTCAAAACACGGTGTCTCGATCCAGTGCTGAAGCCGAGTATCGAGCAGTGGCTAATGGAGTCGCCGAGGCCACCTGGCTACGCCAGCTACTGCAGGAGCTGCACGCCCCTCTTCGCCGAGCAACACTGGTATTTTGCGACAATGTCAGTGCTGTCTACATGACCTCCAATCCAGTTCAGCATCAGCGCACTAAACATATTGAGATCAATCTTCACTTCGTTTGGGAACGAGTTGCAGTTGGTGATCTTCGTGTCTTGCATGTACCGACTTTGTCTCAATATGCAGACATCTTCACTAAGGGACTACCTTCTTCGGTCTTCACGGAGTTCAGGTCCAGTTTGAACGTGCAGAGTGGCTGATGATCCGACTGCGGGGGCATGTTAGCAAGGCGTTATATGGGCCTGGGCGCCCACTATTGGGCTGCCTTTAGGTTTATAGTAGTTGATTGTGTATTAGGCAAGGATCTTCCTGATTGGGTACTTTCTATAAACCCCTCATTGATCCTTGCCTATATATTTGTACACCCATGATATCCTATGAATCAATCTACTATTGCCTTGTGCCATATTGTCTTACAGAGCTGACAGAACTGCATTTGTAATCTGAAGCCTACCAACTTGATTGAGCATTGAAGAAACACCACCCAGCCTTCTTTCACATTTAGTCACCAAAGGCAAAAAATCAGCTACCTTTTGCTTGGTGGTACCTAAGGGAAGGCCTAAGTAGGTGAAAGGGAGAGTTCCTTTTGAGCAATCAAAGGTCCTGGCAAGAAGGTCCAACCTTTGCTCTGTGATGTTGATGGGTAACATCATTGATTTTCCATAGTTCACTTTCAGGCCAGTGGACTCTGAGAAGTTTTGGAGCACTGTTTTGAGGAAGAAAAGCTGCATGGGGTCACCTTCCATGATTATTAGGGTGTCATCTGCATATTGTACCACAGGAAAATCACTATCTTGCTGCAAGGGGATTGGGGGTTCAGAAGCCCCATGTTCTTTGCTCTGTTGATCAAAACTTGCAAGAAATCTGCAGTGAGCACAAAGAGAAGTGGTGACAGATGTGACAGATGGTCTCCTGCCTGACCCTCTTTTGCACTGGAACCTTTTACCAGGGTTGCCATTGAGCAAACAGAAGAGGTGCCAGAAGCCAAAATGTTCTTACCCAGGAAATCCATCTATTTCTGAAGCCATGAGCCTCCAGGATCCCAAGAATAGCTTTGTGCTCCATTTTATCAAATGTCTTTTCAAAATCTAGCTTCAAAGATGATTATCTCTTTTCTGATTGATGGCAAATGTGTATATACTCAAAGGCCCATGCAAGGCAGTCCTGAATTGTCCTTGTTTGATGAAGCCATATTGGTTCTTATGCACTAGAGGAATCACTGTCCTTTGTAGTCTGTTAGCAAGCAGCTTGGTGAGCAACTTAACTGAGGAGTTGAGGAGAGAAATAGGCCTGTAATCATTGACAAACTGGGGAGTTTCAACTTTGGGGATCAGAGTGATGAAAGAAGCATTGATGCTCTTCAAGCAGCATCTGTTATCATAGAAACTGTGACAGAGGTTGTAGAAGTCTTCTTTTATGACAGTTGAGGCAGCTTTAATAAACTCATTGTTGAACCCATCAGGCCCAGGGGATTTCAAATTGGGTAGGGTTTTGATGGTGGCATCAATCTCTTCATTTGAAAACTGTCCTTCCAAGTCCATCAAATTATCTTTTCTCTGGATCAGCACTGTTGGATCAATTGTGAACCCAGAGAACTCAGATACTCCTAGCCTACCCCTAAATTCATGCCAGAGCAGTTCCTCCTTTTCTTTATGATGCTGTAGAACGGTACCATCTCTTGCCAGTAGAGTAGTGATCAGATTTCTTCTGTGCCTAATGGTTGCTTGGCATGGAAGAAATGAGTGCCTGCATCACCCAATTGAACCCACTTAATGCTTCCTCTCTGTTCCAGTAGGTTTTCTGTTTTTGAAGCAGCTGTGTAGAAGATGATCTTAAAGCAATTTGTGGAAGATCCACTCTTGTAAACTCAAATCTTTGTAGTCACTCAGAATTTCAAGAAAAAGAATAACAAGCCTGACATTAGAAATGACTTTTTTCAGATTCATTAATGACCTTTGCCAGTGTCTTAGGTTGGCCCTTAGCTTTTTGAATTTCCCAGTGATGGTTTTAGCTTTATCAGTTGAGTTAGAAGGGCAAGCCCAGCTTTGGGTGAGAATTTGCTGGAAGCCACATCCTGCTTTAACCAAAAGTTTTCAAATCTGAAAAGCTTGTTTTTGGGTATCGAATTGGAGATCTGAACCACACAAGGACAGTGGTCAGAGGGGAGCATGTCAAGGGCAGTGACAGAGGTAGAAGGATAGGAGATAGCCCAACTACAATTGCCAGTTGCAAATCTCAGATACGTCCTTGTATCAAAATCTATTTGGTTTGTTAGTTTATCAAGATTAATTTGACATCCACATTACTGGAAGGTAACAAACCTGTTACACTATTGCCTGGTTGCTACATTATATATTTCTAAGTGAAGGCAAAATTAGATGCAACACTTCTGAAATTGTGCTTGAATACTGCACATGTATCTGACTCTTGCGTAGTGATGGCAGTTGAACCCACGTGTGTGGGTGCATGCAGGTGCCGCATGCCCGCACCATAGCCGCGGGTGCCAAATCGCACCCGCCAGTCTCATCGGGTTGGCCCCCAAAATGATCGAGGGTCAGGTACGGGTGCTAAATCGCACCCGAAGGGTGCCTATTGGGGCCCGAAATATAAGGAACATCTCACGTAACTGACTATCCATGTCTAGTTGTTAAAAACATGTTTGGCACCTACATATGAAATGTTTAGTCCATTTCAAAAACTTGTATAATTACATGGCAATGATGTGGTATTTGAGTAGATGTGTGATATATAGATGGCAAACTTCTCTTTTTTTCAACTTTCTATAATTATTAATACAATCATTATGATATATTACTTGTGAGATTAACATAACCTACGGGTGCCCAAAACCCGCGGGCATAAGTGCGGGTTCAAAATTTGACCCATATGGTGTGTCGAGGGCGGGTGTGACCGTGTGACAATAGTTTGCGAGTGTTATCATGGGCAGGTATTTGCTCCACCTGCACCACACTTGACCCATTGACATCCCTGCTCTTGTGAGGTTTCCTATGGTCAAATTTGACATTGAAAGATCACGCATAAGCAACTTAGAATGGTTTATACCTTTACTTGAGATGTTTGTATTATCTGCAGTTTCAGTGATTGATATGTTAGCCCACACATGTTCTTGATTGTTTTAATCTACTATGTCTCTTCTATTACTGTCCTTTTGCGCGCGCGTGTGGGATGGGGGGAGTATCCTATTGGAACAGCTAAAGAGCATTACATGTTCGATATTGTGCATTTTTCCAGACATCTTCTTGTTTATGTATCAAAATCAAGAACACAATGCAAGTTCACATGTTTATTTGTCTTTTTAATTCAAGAGAATTGAATTCAATAAGCATCTGAATGAATTGATTGTGCTGTTTTTTTCTGTGATTGAATCAGAGCATTTTTTTTTCATTTGATGGAAATACAGCTTCTCAAATCCTGAGCAAGTTTACAGCAGCCTCCAACCCTATCCACCACATCATTTTCAGTGGAAAGCATCAATTGAAACCAATCATAAGCTTCTTATTCCGCAGGTTTTGCATGGTTTATGGGCAGTTCCTTGTTTTTTTCATCTATGTGCTGCTGTTACTTTGGATAGCAACTTATTAATTAGTGCACCTGATCAAAATTTATCTTGGCCACCTTTACAAAAAGATGTCAATTATAGGTAGTTAGAATATACCCGTAGACATATAGGATGCAAAAAAGAAGCCGAGAAAACACCTCAAAACATATTTTATTTGGTATGTATACTATAGTAACAAGCATCGTAGCTAAAATGTGAAGATAAGAATGAATTATTCAGTAGCGGTGTTATGTTGCGGCTCTGAGGAGGAGCTTGGCGTGGTGGTGTTCTGCGCCTGGGTGAGGCGCTCGAGCTTGGTACTGAGATCGGTCTTCTCTTTCTCAAGCCGGGCGTTCTCACAGCGCATGTCACTGCAGCCCCTCATTGCGCGGTTCAGCTCGTCGAGGAGGTGGCGGTTGGCGCCGCGGAGGTGGACGACCTGCGCCCAGAGCTCGGTGAGCTGCCGCTGCTTGCGCATGCGTGACCTCCTGGCGGACTCCCGGTTGGAGACCATCCTCCGCCGCCTCCGCTCAGCCTCTGCCATTGCCGTGCGGCCACCATAGGCGTCATCGGCACTGCCGCCGGAGCCGGCTGGACTGTTGCCGGCGGCGACAAGTGTGCTTCGTGGATAGGTTCAAAGGTAGAAGCTGGCGAGAGGTGGTGGAATGGAGTCGGTGGCATGGCGATCATGTTGCTGTGGTAGTGAGCGTGGAATGCCTGGTCCGGATTTGAGAGGCAGTGAAGGCTAGCCACTCCTCCATGGTAATGGTGCTGGTGCAGCATGTGTGCCTCACTCGTTTATTTGCTCAGTGGAGACTGCTGGAGACCTTCGAGGGTGAGGTCGAGCTGGGATCTCGATGTGGCTGGCTTCTTGGTGGATTTTTGCTCTGGGTGAGCGGAGGGGGCACTTGGTTGGTGAAGGCCTTTATAGCGTACCAAAGGTAGTTTCGCTTGCCCCTAGCTTGCCCAACTAGAGAGAGAAGCCACCTTCTCTCGCCTCCTCTTTTTTTAATATATATTTTGGTAGAATTTGGTAGCTTTAGTTTTGTCGATTTGGTACATGGCCATGAGGAGCGACCTTTCGCCTTTCATGCTCAACTATATCCAACACAACATGTCACTTAACCTTCTACCCCTATAGCTCTGCCCTGCTACTTTTCAAAGAACATTGGCCTTTTCTTTTACCCTATTGCGTGCATCCATGACTTGACTTGCGTGAGTAGTCTTGTCTTGTCTAAGAGTAAAATTTATTCTAGATAGCGTTCATGCATGCCAAACTTTCACTTGTAATGTATTCTCCATTCCCCAAGATGCCCGGCCTTTGGCCTCTGTCATCAACAAATTACTTTACTGATAGAAATTCTTTACCTAGTTGTAAGAGTTAGTTGCATGAACCTGCTGGATGTATGGATAGATGTGTAGCTTTACCTACTGAGAGCCACTGTAGGAATAAACAGGTTGAGATTGTTAGGCCACTAGCTAGATTATGAAGCAAATCGGCTATGCGTATCGTTTATAGTTTTATTACATCTGCTTGTATGTATGCATCGTGCAAGTCCGAAACCCATGAATTTTGATCACAGAGCTGCAAGTGCTTGTGAGCCTTTGATAAGTAACAGCTTTATATCACTACCATAGGGGTTCGACAGCTAAGAGGATGGATGGATTGGTACCTCGTTCCTTTTTGTACTACTTGTAGCGCTTTACTGTGTATAATAATTGTGCTTTCTTTTTTCTTTAGCAATTTGGATGCTGGTAGTGTAGTAATTGATCTAAGATATCATATTATGGCTTTTCAAGATAATTGAACATTGCTAGATGCACATGTAATAAGCTGAGGGTATGAGCCTTATGCCAGTTTTTGGTGGTGTGGGGATGCACACCCCAACGGGCAACCACGTAGGGTTGGCCCCTTTTTTCATGGCTTGGCCTGTGACCTTTCTTTCACCTTTGACTAAGACATTGTAAGATCATCCTCCTACTCATGACTGGTGCAATTTGCAAAAGCAAATAGCAAATTGACAATTCCAACCATAAATAAATAGATGAACTATGTAGGCATGTAGCCAAACTAGAATATGAGGTGCCGCAAATTAAACATTCCTTTATTCTGATCCTCATCTTCTTCTTCTTCTTTTTGTAAAAGAAAATAGAAGCAAGGCCCCCCCTACAAATCTTTATCTGAGTTCTGACAACAATATAGGATCAACTTAGACTGTAGGGGAAACCTTTATCAACAAAACAATAAAGATGATACCTAGGCAGAAGATTATAGAATAAAGAAATATAACAAAATCAGTTTTTTTTTTCCGATGGGGCAACTGTGTCTTACTCCTATTCTTGAGTTCACTTGTGATTTTGTCCTCATTTTTCTTCAAGTTTACGATTTTGCCTCCGCTTTTTCAGACTGAAGCCTCTGTTTGCTCCTGGTTTGGTTCAATTAGCAGGAGTCAGACGTGATAAATTTAAGAAAAAAACGATTGGCCAATTGAAAGTGACTGAATTTTAACTTTACAGCTAGAGATGCGAACAGTTTGAGGATTCTTGTGCAAATGCTGAAAGGAGACGCGCCTCCATCTCATATTTCGCAAAGTTTCTCGCTGTAGTTTAGATCATGCCTAGAATGTAAAAAAAAAGTTAAAATGGAAACAAAAAAAATTACAGAAGAAATAGGAAAAAGTTAAATGAAAGAGGGTGAAAAGAACTGAAAGTAATTTAGGTTTTCAAAGCATCTCCAAGAGTTTCATAGATATTCTTCTAAAAAGTTCATGTTTTCTAACTTCTAAAGAAGTATTGAGAAAAAAAAAGCCATCTCCAATAGTTTCTAGTATTTCACTTCTAAAGAAACAATTTTTTGCATCAAGGATTCTAAGTTTGTTTCTATATCTGTTTAAGCCCTCCCACTGGATCTTTCTCTTACGTTTTTCTCGCATGAAATCATGTATTTTCTCCTTTCTTTTTCCACTCCCTTCTTTTCTTAGTCTGGTAAGAGCAAGGCTAATAAGCTTGGCTATAAGCCAAGCCACATCATCTCTAGACAAGTTGTACAACCAAGTAGTATAATAGCTTGGTTCTCATATAATCTAAATTTAGTTTTTTATTGAATGAGACCACATGTTGCATGATAAAACAGCAATGGTTGATTTCAGGACTACACACATGCAACATGGGGAGGTGTGCTGCCTCGGCGCCAGGTTCATCGCCGATTTCCCTCTCTCGCCTCTTTTCTCTTTCTTCCACTAGATTTGCTGAGTTGGCTTGGCTATAAGTCAAGCTGAGGGTATTATTGTACCTGCTCTGAAAGAGTATGCTTATGGGGAGGATACACGGATCTGGAGTCTGCGTAGCTTTACGCGGAACCATGTGACTTTTTCCAGGTTCTAAAAGATTACTAGAAATTCTCTGAATACTAAACCCAGCAAATGTCTGTGATTTACTTTTAAATTTTTCTGAGAAATTTAGGCACTGATAGTGACAGAAACCAGAGCGGCAGAGCATAGTAGTCCTCTTTAGACTGTCACTAGAAATTCCATACGTACTTGCCAAAACCTGTGCCCAAAGCAATACGTAAAGCTCAGCATTTTGATATGCATGCACCGGCCAAGGCGCAGAGAGAGCCGGAATACTGTTGCATATTCGCGGCAGCAGCGGATCGGATCCGCGGCTGACGCCATAGGACGCATGCTTTTGTTAAAAGCAGGGACGCGGAAATATGTGGGCGATTAACCCTAACCCCAAAGGCGCACGGACGATCGACAGGTGGGGTGTGGCGATTGAGACGGATGCTTTGGCGTCCGTTCCTCGGCAGAGTGCAGCAGTAATCAGACACTTGAATTGCAACCACCAAGAGCAGCCAAACCATATATACAAAGAGCAGTTGCTATCCTGCTTTGCTTCTTGCCAATTGTGATGCCCCTGTCGAGCACGTCGTTTTCAAACTTTTCTTTTTACAGTATGGTGTATATACGATCATGTGGCTCAGAGATCTAGCTTTTTGTGAACGGAACAGTGACCGACTTTTTCTTGTTGTGAGTACTTGGTGTGGTCTGTGATGTAGTGGCCATGGAACTAGAGGAGATGAAAGTCAAGAACCAAGGCAATTCCTTCAGAATCCTTGACACCTCCAACTCAAATCCATTTCTTATCACCCAAGTCATTTCTTTGGCAGTTTCAAGCATTATCAGCAGCTGAACACAGAAAAATCAACTCAGGGCAGAGATATTTTGTTTCATCTTTTTTTTTAGCGAATCCACACGGTATTGTCTCAATGGCGTCACGTTATCACTGAACAAATCTCACTTGATTATTCTCTTCGTCCTATCTTTCAAGCCAGATGAATGAATTTTTTTAGAATTCAGGTTGTGCATTTAAGTAGTATTTTTGACATTGATGCAACAAGGCGATGGTAGAATATGTGCTCCGAGTCAGTAGGAGGCAGGGACACCTGACCCGGGGGAGCAGCCGCATGCTACGGGATTCTACTTGTGTACTCCAAGAATTAGATGCAAACTTGCGGATAAAAAAGCTCACGTGATTAGACTCCAGAGGAGGAAGTCAGACCGTGAAATGGAGATAATTTAGCATACGTTTGCATTTTAAATGCTAGCGAAAAGAAAGGTGGTGGCCAGCCGGCAGGTAAGCACAATAAGAAAGGTATCACTTTCTGATTATGGAACAACTTCTTTTTTATTCTGACCTTCACAACGAAATTTTGGGGTTTGATAGAGTTCACTCCTGATTGTCTAGGCTAACGGTGACGGTGAGAAGAAAAGGGGGTTGAGATGTGCTTCTTCTGCCGTTGGCTCTTGCGAACGGGTCGCAAATCATGTCCGTAAATTAGCCAATTAGCCTTGCTTTCTAATAATCCGTCTTTGGTTTTGCGTGTTACGGAGTACTCCCTCTATATGGAAATAGAAGTCGTTTTTGACAAGATTTGAGTCAAACATTGAGAATATAAATCATGAATAACTTTTAAATTGTTGAGTTTAGAGATGTAAAAATCATATAAATAAATTTGTCTTGAAAATTATTTTCATAAAAATATACATATATCACTCTACAACAAATATTTTCAAAGAAATAAGTAGTCAAAGTTATGCTTTGAAAACCGTGTCGCTGTCCTAAACGACTTCTATTTCCACATGGAGGGAGGAAGTAGTTAGTTTCTTCGGATCACAGTAATCTATTGTTTTACCTTAGTTTGTTGTAGCTAGCCATAACTCTACTTCTACTTTATGAAACACTTGTCATAAAGGCACGTTCGTGAAAAAAGATGTGCTTCTCTCGAGATTGCATTTTCCGGCACAATGAGTTTAATGTGTTTGTACGTATGATTTATTATAGGGCGTAACGTGTTTATCCTCTGGGAAGCATCAATAAACTTGATTCCCTGGTAGAAAATTCCATTACCCCTCTCTAATTATATATTTTTTTTGTCATCTATTGGTACCTTCCAAGACCATAAAAATGAGGAATTTAATCTGTTACCTCTTGGTAGAAAATCACAATGACGAATTATGAAGCAATTCATTCATTCACATACAATGGAATTTAAGTTGAGGGTCGTCATAATTATTGTGAGAAAATTGGATTTATAATAATATAGGAAAAATGGGTAGATGTATATTCATACACCTTGCTTTGAGGAAGCGCAATCGCATAGCATCTCCTTCGGAGCAACCTGAACATGAGGGAAGAAAGAAAGAAAAAGTGAACTCATCAGCTCAAAATGATAGGTTGGGAATCGAGATTTCATTTGTGGTGTATCACGCGCTCTTGTATAGTTCATAGCTACCTTGCCTGCTTGTTAGAGCCACATTGTTCAAGATCTTGTATGATAAGTTCTGCTTCCATTTCTCTAAAGAAAAGCTGCTGCTTTGGTTTCCCTCTCTTTGAAAGGAAATTATTCAGTTTTGGAAAAGAAAAGAATGGTTCTCTGTTCATGAAATGAGGTTTGCTGTTCAACTGACAGCATAAAGTTCCAATAATGAATGTCTTTGTAATTTCTGTTAGCTATATTAATTCACAAAATTTAGGCAAGCTTAATGTGCACTTCACCGTTACTAATTAAAGACCTCAACAACGTACTCACAATATTTTTGTGGAGTATCGCTATAAATACAACTCCTACAATTTTCACAATAATTAGAACGTACTCATCTGACTCAAATCATCATTAATTGGTGTACTCACAATAATTTTCATATAAAATTTGTCTTCATCTGACTTCATATGCAAAAGTTATAATTTAGATAATTATAGGATATTATACAATAATAATCAAAGGTATTTTGGTCACTTTTAACTTCTCTCACCTATACACCACAAGATAATATTATTTTAATAGCCATAGTGTCTAAGAGCTAATTACCACAATTGAAGAGTGTCTTCTAGCAAATATAATTTTGAGCAGTGTCCATCAACCAAAACCACATTTGAACAGTGTCCTAGAGCAAATTTACCCTTATTTATATGATTTTTATATCTCAACTCAATAATTTAAAAATTATTCATGATTGATATTTTCAATGTTTGACTCTACTCTCGTGTCATTATTGGAGCATGCCCAAGCCAATTCACCCGATGACCTCCATAGGAACAAGCGTCAATCCTCTTTTGAAATTCCCGCACACTGACAGGTGTGAGCGCCCTGGCGACAGTGCGCCCATATCACTGCTAGAGCCAGGCTTTAGTTCTGAACCATTTAACCGGGACTAAAGGTCACTCTCAAAAAAAAAATTGCACTTTATGAAATTTGAACCTAAAATTTTTTACCTCATACGTAACTCAATTATCAACTCAGCTACACAAGTCACATGATATAATACTGGACGCTCTCTTTTTGAATTTACTTATGAAGGACCTTTAATCCCGGGTGAGAGACTTTTAGTCCGGGTTGGTAATACCAACCGGGAACCGGGACTAAAGAGTGGTCTTTCAGTCCCGGTTGGTGTTACCAACCGAGACTAAAAGGTCAAGGCTCTTTAGTCCGGGTTGAGAGCACTAACCGAGACTAAAAAGTGACGTTTAGTCTCGGTTGGTAACTCAGTTCGGGACTAAAAACTGACTTTTAGTCCTGGTTGGTAATCTTCTGAGACTATCAGGACTAAAAGTCTTTACTCTCCGAACACACAAAAAAAATACCGGGAGTAAAGACTAAACGTGACGTGGATCAAAATTCTATTTTCTACTAGTGTATGTTCCGATGAAGCACCAGCACCAACCATCGAAGCAAAGCCCTACCACTGAAGCTACAGAGAGCCGTTCCAGAAAACAGACGGAAAAAATTCTGTTCCCGACCCATTTTGTTTTCTATTTTATTCCACTTGTTTCCGTATTTGTAGAATCATGTTTTCGTATTTACGGAAATAGAAGAGGATTTTTTCTGTCCGTTTCCGAGAAATCCTGTTTATAACCGGAACTGATCCGTATTTATTTCGTTTTTCATCTCGTTTCAATATATATAAGATATGTCTGGAAATTGATATGTTCATAGACCTTCTAATCACCAATTATGTATATTAATATGTTAACATAACACATGTTAGTAAATATTAGACTTATAACTTCGTACGTGTATACTATTTTGTGACTTTATTCATGTATACTCGAGAATTTGTTCATATTATTCTAACTTAATTTTCTGGCTCTTCATCTGTATTTGTCCGTTTCCGTATTTTTGTATATCTTTATCTATCTTTAGTTCTGTTTTTATCCTGATTTCGATCTGTTTCCGCTAAAAAATATAGAAACGAAAATAGGAGAGAAGTTTTTATGACCGTTTCTGCATGTTTTCATCCCTACATCTGGTCCCATGCTTGCATCAGTCGATCCGGTGCCTAACGCCAGGTAGGTTAGCATTTCAACCGTGCTCTACTTAGCCTATGGTCCGATGGATCCCATCGGATCAATCCGATAGTCCACAGAGACCACAGAGATCTCAGGTTTTCTCTCTTTTTTGATTGACCCCTTATTTAAATGTGCCAACTCCACAAGTGTTCTAACATGAGTACAAGTGAGTTAGCATTTTCACAAATATTTTTTAAAGGATTTTTCATTTGATCTCACCTCGTCACTAGATCTAAATGCATATACAATGTATATTCACACCTTAGATAACCGATTGAACTTTGACCTCTCTTCTTAGTAGTATGACTATCTTATACTCCTCCGTCCATAAAAGAATCAATTCCTAGAATCCGTGTCAGTCAAATTTTTTAAACTTTAACTAACTTTATAGAAAAGAGTAATAACATCTATGGTATAAAATGAACATATTATGAAATATACTCTATGGTATATCTAATGATACGAATTTGAGATCATCAATCTTGATAGTTTTTTCTAGAAATTCAGTCAAAGTTTAAAAAGTTTGACTTAAGACAACTCTAGAAATCTAGAATCTATTTATTCGTGGACGGAGGGGGTACTTTGTCTTCAATCAATATATGATTTTTTCTCTTTCTTTTTTCAAATATTGAGCATTTGATCTACTTGTTGTCACCTCTCATCTCCTCCATGAGTGCCATCCTTGCTCAACCTCAGTGTGGACATAATCTAACTCAAACACAACACTTGGGATAGATGTTAAGTCAACTAGTCTTCTCGATTATCAAAACCAAACATAGGGTTTTCAACGGGTTCATGAACTAATACATACGTAACAATTTAAATTGTTTGCATATATACTGTAATAGAACATTTCATTTAGTATACTAACTATATAAGTCAGAAATGAATGGATAAAAGAAAATTGTTATAACACACGCATGCAGGAGATTGCAATCACAAATCCCATGTTCCTAAACAATAGCCTCCATAACCCCATATTCTATCGTGATCCGAGTTGGGAGCACATGCAACATATGCCTGCTCATATAGAAACAGTTTCGCGGCGGCTAGCTCCAACGACCCACTAGTCCACTACAAGGCCTCAAATCTGCTCGTGCTGGTGCTATGGAGTGTATAATAAACATCATGCTGCGATTGGGATTTCGGATGCGATGAACACAAGCTCTCCTTTTTTGCTGAATTCTATGTTCAGTCCGTCTCTGTGCCGATATACAGTTTTCATGGACGCATGCAAGACCAAACAACAGTTTGGTTGATTACATATGCATCCATAGGGGCGGCTGAACTGTTTATGACCAGGGTTCAATGAGCATGAGAACGCACTGGATTATATTCATAGACCTGTTCGTTTCACGCCCCGGCAGGCAGAGCACCCGTCAGGCAAGAATTCCAACCGGCTGCATACGTTATCCTCCGGCTGCCAAGATTCGCATTGGAAGTGGGGAAAGGAGAGGGAAAATGAGGAGGTGTTGACCAGTACGAATCGCGAATCAGAAATGAATGGTAGCAGATAGAAGATGCGGCCGCATGCAGTTGCAGTATTGCGTTTTCGGCAAGAATTCTGGATTTCTGGTCCAGGCGTGGAGAATCGGACGTCTGGGAGCGTCTCCGGCAGGTGCCAGGCAGCTGCTCTGTTTGGTGATAAAGCAAACATGTCCTATTATTAGCAGGCATTAAGCACAAGGTCCAGATGAAAAGCACATGATCTGTGACCTAAAACCTGCAATATCCAGGTGAAAGTGAGCAAATGGGCAGTCAAATCACAGGGTATTGGCGAATAAAAGTGGTAGGCTGAGTTCACAGAGGAGATATGCAGGTCATCACAAGATGGGACACCACCAGCATTGGAGACACAAGCAAGTTGCAACCAACGACATTTTTTTTTGTTGGGAACTGCAACCAACGACATTCTGCTGTGTTACCGTTTCAACGCTTCCACCTATTAATAGATATATTTTCTCTCAGAAATATCTAAAGGTATCTAGCGAGATCCAGCGATAGATTTTCCACAATAAAAACAAAAAAAAAGTAGGAAGATGCTGAGCGATCAAGTCACACCGGTGTCAGTTTTTGTTGCACGATAATTTTATGTGTTATTGAACAAATCCTATAAACTTCTTGTGTCATGTTTAACGCTTGACATTAAACTTTTGTTATCTTTGGATTTTAAAAGACTGCTTGTGAATTCCAAAAAGCAATCATTATATAAAAACACAGATGGCAGAAATTTAAGAGTAAAATACAATTTTCAACTTTCAAGTTGCACGTCAATCTGATTTTCGACCCTAAAATCTGATACAACTTGCAAAACCAAACAAATTTGGTCCTCTAGTTGATTTCATAGGTGGCTTTCTATTTTTCAAAATAATAAAAAACTGGTTTGCTCACTTAAAAGTCACAAATAATTTATTTTAAATAAAAAATGAAACTAGTGTTAATTATTTTCTAAAAAGGTTATATATCTATTTATGATCTATATATAGTTATTCTAGTTTATTTATGATACTATTTTTATTGTTTGTACTTTGTAGTAGTGTTCATTATTTATTTAAACTAAATATTCCCTCCATCCCAAATCATAAGTCATTTCAAAAATCTTGGAGAGTCAAAGTTTTTCAAGTTTAACCGTAATTATATACTCCCTCCGTATTATTTTTAGATGTCGTTTAGGATAACGACACGGTCTCTAAACTATAACTTTGACCACTTATTTCTTTAAAAATATGTGTTGTAAAGTGGTATATGTATATTTTTATAAAGTACTTTTTAATACAAATTTATTTATATAATTTTTACATTTATAAACTCAATAATTAAAAGTTATTCATGATTTATATTCCTAATATTTGACTCAAACTTTGTTCAAAACGACATCTATTTGCGATAGGAAGGAATTACTTAGAAAACTTTGATGAATAGGTACTGTCATTTTACCTAGTAAAAAAATACCGGAAATCTACTCCCGCGTTTAAAACGAGCACCCACACAAACAGCCGTCGCCGGCACACCGAAGAAGAAGAGTCGAATTATTAAGACCGAGACGAAGACGAGAGAAGAAAAGGATCGTCAACAATTAATGGCACGCAGGTCCAATCCAAGGTCGTCGCGTCCGACCACGGCTGACCGCGAGTGCGGGATCCTGGTGCGCCTGCCTGGGACTTGACGGGCGCACTGCTGCACACCCAGCTCCGCCGGATTTGCCATCGCAAGCTGGGGTCGCCGGGCGGGCAAATCGATGCCGGCCACGCAGGAGCACCGGCCACCTGCGCGCGCGGCGCCCGCCAACCGCGGCGCGAAACGTACGTCCCCACCCGATCGAGGGCCGAGGCCGATGGCCGGGCGATGGCGACGCGGGCCGTCGCGTCCTGCCGCGGCGACCGCACGCCTTTCGCTTCGTTTCGGCGGATCGGGCGACCCGAGCCGACCAGAGCGGAGGGCAGCAGGCCGTGGCAACCGGGCGGGCGGTCGCCTTTGCTTCCTTCTCTTCGCTATCGATGGCGCGCGTGCACGGAGGAGGAGGTATCGAGGTCGACGTCGACCCGGCGGCCACTGATGATCGGTCGATGCACGATGCATGTGGAGTCCGGCTCTCCGTGTCACCATCATCACGCAGAAAAAGATGATAATTTGGCGTACGGGCACCACCAAAGTTTCGGCTCTCCGATTTCGGATTTCGTTCCTTGTTTTCACTGTAGTAACTTGAGTGGACGACGATGGCCCGCGGCGAGTGTTCCGTAGCTCGTACGGACACGGACGTACTCGCTCAGTTCCAAGTTACCCGTCATTCCAAGAATCTTGCGGAACTAAAGTTTTTTAAATTTAATTGAAATTGTCGAGAGAAACACAAAAAATGTATGACACTAAATAAGTATACAATAAAATATAAATAATAAAGAATAATTTATTTAATTAACAAAATGTTATTATTTAATTATATAAATTTGGTTAAATTTAAAGACTTTGATTCTTCGAGATTTTTGAAATGACTTATAATTAATTAATTAAGGATGAAGGGAATAGTAAATACGAATGAATGGGAGTGATCTCCTCAATGCATGCTTCATCATATCTCCTGACCATCATCGTACTATGTGTTTTTTGTTTGGTGTGCGTGTGTTAGACAAAATCAATACTCCTAAAATACCTGTTAATCAAGTTATTTTGAATAAAGCTTGAGTCAAAAATTAGGAATATAAATTATGAATAATTTTTAATAAGTTATTGAGTTTGAAAATATAAATATTATATGAATAGATTTGTCTTAAAAATACATGTACAGGGCATATAAATGTACCGGCTTAGGACAATAAGATTGTTGTAATCATAGGCATATATACTTCATCCGTCCTTGAAAGAATATAATTCTCACGTTCCGAGAAGTCGAACATCGTAAACTTTGACTAAAATTATATGAAAAATTAATAACACATATGAGACAACATAAGCACATTAGATTAGTTGTAAAATATATTTCTATAACAAATTTATTTAAATACATAAATATTAATACTATTTATTGTAAACTTGATTAAAGTTGAAAGAGTTTAACCGATACGTGTTTTCTATAATTATATTTTTTCGTGGATGGAGGGAGTAGATCGTTTCATGTAAATTACATGTACAGGGGTCTTGTAGCCTCGTAGGTACATACTCCGTACCTAGCATGTGTTTTTTTTTTCTAATCGACAGATTAACTTGCTGTTTGTTGGGGAAAGTCACAACAATCTAGTCCAGCGTTGAGAGAGAGATGGAAACAACGAAAAAAAAACACTACTATTATTCAGAATCTCCATTTCCCTGGTGATATCTAGCATTTCAGATAGTTTATAGATCCCTTATATCTTGCCACCATTTGCAGAGGGAAAAAGAAAAGAAAATGTGTTTCGCCATGCGCATACTCATGTCCAAGTTGTATTCCATCATTAGCCTTTTCTCTAGGAGATGCGCACTTGCGTGCGCATAAACATCTCCTTTTCTTGGCATAAAGCAAAACACTCTATACTCACATCTCCTTATGACATGGTCAATAATAGAGCCAAGCATTTAACTATAAGTCAAGCTCTAAAAGTCATGTTATACAATAGTTAGTCTTCTATTTGGCTATAAACCATTTCTGTTTCATATTCCTCCTCACATACATCTCTATTGAGACCCACTACTACATATGATTCCGTGTCCAGCTTGGTGCTTGCATGAGAGCCAAGCTCTCTTCTCTCCTCCACATAAGCATTTGCTTGGCTATAAACCAATTATTGTACCTGCTCAGTTAGAGTGTGTTGTTCCCAAGTTTAGATGGCTTTAGTTGCTCCGAGTATTATATTTAGTCCCAATGAACTTCTCTCTGATTGGACCGGTGTGGATAAGCCCTAATCTCTCTTTCTCTCTCGCGCGCGCACAACAAACATCTCTCAATTGCAGCTCCAATTAATCAAGCAATAAACAATGCAAAGACGTGGCTAAGCGAATCCTCTTTCAAAAAAAATTACTATGGAAGATCGTTGTCAAAATATATACTCTCTTCATCCTGTAATACAGTCCTATAATACAGGGTATTCTAAACATTTTATGAGAAATTAAGTGAGAGCACAAAAGACACATATGGATATATACTCTTATTACTTCATTTCTTAACCAAGCGTTATCATCAGTGTGATTGATGAATGAAGATTGGTTATGAAAGAGCATATAGCCTAGTGGTTACAAGTGCCTCAGTAGCACCTAAGGTCTTGGTCTGACTCCCCGAATGAATATTCCAGGATTTAATGACTTTGTGCTTTCAGTGATGGTGGAAGCTTTCGTCGACATCGAGACGTATATAGTGACTTCGTCAATCTCAATAAGGTTGGTTGGTAAATGCTAAGTAACTATATAATTCCTACTAAATTCATGCTATTGAATGCAAAACTATTTCTTATCCCCTAAATCTATTATATTTAGATAACTATTGAATTCACTATACTGTATGACAGGGAGAGTATATGTAAGATCCACGGGTAGCATTTATTTTCAAAAATATGCCTTTGCACTTGCACGCTAGCTATATACATTTAGAAAGAGATTAACCAAGATAGCGACATAGACATGATTCAGAAAGCTATCACAGACATATATTGGGCTGCTTCTGCTGAGAGAAATGCTGACAGTGTAGAATGTTACGCAGGGTGGTAGATTGGTTGCTGCCACGGAAAAGGAGCCTCCAGTGTCAACAAAGCCTTGACGCCTAAGATTATTAGGCCAAAACAACGGCACGAACTAAAGTTGGGTCACCCGAGGCTGAGAGGTGATGCAAACAAACTTTGGCACGCATGTTAAAGTCTGCTTACGCATCTACTTTTAATTAACTACTAGGGTGTTGACGCACTAGCAGCTATGTGGATGACGAGGATAATGAAGGCCATTATAGGGCAGTGATCTAAACCTTTCTATATTGGCGCAACAACGTCCGGACCAGAACAGATGCCGTACGCCGTCCTAAGACGTGTGTTGTTCGGCTAATCGTTTTTACGACTGAGTTCGGATGTTTCAATAGTGTTCTGTGAGAGAGAATAAACCGAAATACGGCTGATAAGCTGGCTGATAAGACGGTGCTATATACTATTATATTGTACGTATTATGTGTAGTAGCTACAAGAATAATGGCATTGTTGAAAGAGATTATCGCAAAACCTCTAAGAACCGTTTTTTTCCTATTTTTGTTGTCATCGCTGTGCATATTCTGTGTCCTAGACGCGCAGCAGCAGTGCAGCACTATTATATATGTACTCCTACTAAATAATACAGTATCGAGGACCAGGGCACCAACCCAACTAAGCAACTAGCTACGGTGCTCTCTCTCTATCTAATGGCCTAATGGCAAATGGGTGACTAGAACAAGCGCCGCGTCGCCATCTCCTTCCGTCCGCTATGGCACTCGCTGTCAAGCTGACGCGGGCTGTCAGCGTCAGCGTCGCGGGGGCCAGACGTAGTAGCGCCTTTGCAGTTTGCAGTCTGCACTCCGCCGCGTGACGCCGGCGCACGACGACGCTTTCAGGTGTCGCGCAACGAGGCGCCTCCTATTCCGCCCGCCTTTTCGCGCGGGGGCGTCGATTACCAGGCCACGTTCAGTCGCGAAATGTCTCCAAATATTTTACGCAGTACCCGTTTTAGACGCATGCATGAAGCATTAAATGTAGGTAAAAAATAACTAATTGTACTTTTAGTCTCCTCATGTCGAGACGAATCTTTTGAGTCTAGTTGGGTCATGTTTGGACAAAGTTTGTCAAATAACAACGAAAGTGCTACAATAACTTTTCGTCAAATATTTCGCGAACTGAACAAGGCCTTAGTTGCCTTAGTTTTCTGCCTAATTCTGGCCCCCGCCGCGAGAGGAGGAGGAGGAGGAGGCGAGGCCTTGCGGGCTACGATTTGTTCTTGTTCCGGCAACCGGCATGCATGCGTTGCCCTGATCTGCCTGTGTGAGTATAGTGTCCAACAGAGGTGCACGACGAGAAAGCAGACAAATGGATAGATGGAGCATCGGTGTTCAAAAGCTGTGAGAAACTGGGGGAGGAAAAGGCACGGTGGTGGCTAATGGTCCACGCTCTAAACTCTAAAGCCTATCCTAAAGGGATCAGTTCGCGGCTTAAGCTTGGCCATTAGCGCAAAAATATATATTCAGTTGTGGTGCTGGTGGATAGCTAGCTCCTTGCTTCTGCTAGCTTAATTAGTAGCCAACTATGGCGTCGTCCCGGCTTTGCCGTCCTAAACTCCTCCACGAGAAGCACGTGTCTAAGTTAACCATGTGACGGCTGGGCTCCCTTGTCAGAAAAATAATGTCGTGGTGACTGCATCTTTTGTTACGTAAACATTACTGTGTATATGTACCCAAAGTGCCAGTACAATACCTAATCTTCAAGAGCCCTGATTGTTGAAATGACAGAATTTTAAAGCCAATCCAGAATATATTCTAAATAATAATATTTTATAATAAAGTGATTCTACAAATACACTAGAAGGTTAAGGGTCTAAGAATAGTTTTTTTTTTCACTTCTCACGTGAAACCACCTTTTAACTATAGTTTGTTTTAGTTAGAGAAACACTCCTCTGTCCTATCCTAGGAGGAGCTACGCTACGCATTGTCTCTCAGGACTTCAGGAGTCAGTTTTAAAAAAAGGACTTAAAAAAAAGGCCCGTTTCTATCTGGATCGCTCAAGCAAGATTTGGGCCTCAAAAAATTTACATGGGCCTGAACGAAACCCGCTTCCACCTCATCCGGTGCGCGAGCGCGACGCACGGCACCTACGTGGGCCACGTCGCGGCGGGGCACGCGGCCTCCTCGTCGTCCCGTGCCGTGCGCTCTCCGGCCGGCCGGGCGCGACCCAGTGGCCGCGCGGCGCGCGCCGTGCTCTCCCGGCCTCCTGCTCCACGCACACGCTCCGCTGCCAGAGTGCCAGGGCAATGCCGCTCCCAACTGTCCCTTCTTCCTCAACTCCACCACGCTCGCCACCACCGCGAAGAAACCGCAGCCGCAGTCGCAATCGCCGCCATGCGACGCGCAAGCCCCGGCCGCCGCCGCCTCCCAGGCCTCGGCGGCGTCTGCCTCGTACGCCGCGCGCATGCGGCTCAACCCGCACCTCGCTCTCCGCCTGTTCGACCACCTGCTCCGCTCAGGCGCCGACCCGGACCCCGCGGCGTACGAGCTCGCTTTCGCGTCCTGCGCGCGCGGGAGGGACCGTGCCACGGCCGCGCAGCTACGCTCACGCCGCCAAGCGCGGGTGTCGCCTCGCACCGCGCGTGCGCTGCAGGCTCGTCCACGCCTACGCGCTGCGCATGCTCCCCCACGCGCGCAGGGTGTTCGACGGAGGGACCGATAACGACATGGTCGCCTGGAACGCCTGCTGCGGGTACGCGCAGGAGGGTGGGGACGCGGACTTGCTCCGCGATTTCTTTGCCAGGATGCGTCCCGGGCAGCGCTCGCACGCTCACGCTCGGCACGCGCCCGCAGCGTCCGAGCAGACGACGCCTGCCGTGCGAGTGGCGTGCACTGTATGGGACCGACGGCGGTCTGCCGTGACTGATATGCGCACATGCGCGCAGTAGGGTGCATCGGCATCATGCAATGTCGCTCATGGCAGCGCGATGTCGAGAACTGAACTCAGCATGAAGAACTGTCGTACTCAGCGCTCATATCGCGTTTATGTTCCGAGAGATGCTTGCGAGCCAGGAGTGCCAGCCTGATAGGGTGAATTGGTGAGCGTTGTCTCTGCAATTGCATACTTGGGGCACTTGCCCAGGGTCTCTGGCTCATGCATATGTCTTCAGGAAAGGCGTTGAAGTCGAGGAGAAACTGAACTCAGCATTGATAAAATGTACTCAAAGTGCGGGTTCATTGAGGGTGCAGTTATGTGTTTGACAATGTCCGAGGAAAGAGGAGCTTGGATACTTGGAACGCAATGTTAGCCGGTTTCACAGCGAATGGTGCAGAGAAGCTCTGGAACTCTTCACCAGGATGGAGTCAACAGGACTCATGCCTAATAAGATTACTTTTAACTGCGTACTGAATACCTGTAGCCACGGGGGGTAGTTGAGGAAGGTATGAGGTGTTTTCAGAGAATGTCTAGAGTCTATGGTATTGAGCCCGACATTGCACATTATGGTTGCATGGTGGATCTGTTCTGCCGTGCAGGGATGTTTGAGAAAGCTGAGGAGATAATTCAGATAATGCCGATGGAGCCAGATGCTTCTATGTTGAAGGCCCTATTGGTGCTTGCCGGACCCATAAGAACTTAGAGTTGGGAAAGAAGGCTGGCCATAGGCTTATTGAGGCTGCCCCAAATGATCACGCTGGGTATGTGTTGTTATCCAACATATATGCACTAGATGGCAACTGGGGAGGAGTGCATAAGGTGAGAAAGCTTATGTTGGATCGTGGTGTGCTGAAGACCCCTGGGAGCAGCTCAGTGGAACTTAATGGTGTAATTCATGAGTTCATTTCTGGAGACAAAAGCCACTCGAGAAAGAGAGATATATATAAGATGCTAGGTGAGATTTGTCAACAGCTTAAAAGTGCAGGGTATACTCCTGACACTTCACAAGTGCTGCTAGATATTGACGATGAAGATGTGAAAGAGAGCTCACTAGCTCTACATAGTGAGAAGCTTGCAATAGCCTTTGGACTGATCAGCACTGCTCCTGGCATGCCTATTAGGGTAGTAAATAACCTCCGGATCTGCGGAGATTGTCATAATGCCATAAAACTTCTAAGCAAGATTTATGGGAGGTGCATAACTGTTAGGGATGCAAATCGATTTCATCATTTCAGAAAAGGGTCTTGTTCTTGCGGAGATTACTGGTAATATTTTGATAGCAATGATGTTCTTCTTTACTTATTATTATACACTAAAATGTATATTATATGAGACAACTGTTGGCAATGGCTATTATTGTCCAGAGGAATTCGTAATGTGACATGAAGCTCTTGACTTTATTGCTTGTCTATTGAATACTATGGCACCCTTGAACCAACAACATGATTGACATCTCTTGTGTCTCAGCAACTTGAAACCTAATTATTGTCCTTTTCAGTCAGCATGATTCAAAACTGAACATGAACCTGAGATGTATGTCCTACGCAAAAGTATCATTAAATTCAGATAAATCTAGCTTCTTTCATATGGTAGGGACTAGGAAACATCAATTGCCTGACAGATACTTAATGCTATTTCCTAGTGTACTGACATTCAGTTGTGGGTGGCAACCTCACATAAACTTGTTTTTTTTTGGCAGAGAAATGGATAGGAGAGGTGATAGGGCCAATTATAGGTCTATAGATTTCTTTTAGGGCATGGTACATTTCAGTTTCTGTTTGACAATGAGGCAACCTAATTTGTGCATCTATATTTTCATTCAACCTATGCCTTATATGATTTTTTTTCACACATAACATTCATCTACCTGGTTAGTACGTTTCTATTATCACATTATTAATAAGCATTTATATCTTGTAGTTGTACATTATCCCCACTCGCTACCCTTGCGGTGTCTCTGTAGAAGAGGTTGCATAGCATCATCATGTTATTAATATAGGTCTATATGGTCCAATGCCTTAAAATATTTCTTGGTGCCTTCTTGGTTTATTTGCATGTTAGGCTTGGTCAAACTTTTAGAAATGGATGGATGTATAGATCACAATAAATGGTAGGAGCAAAGTGGGGTTAGCTGTCCCTTGGGCTACACCTTTCACATGCTTTTGGAAAAGGCCCAATACATACATTAGACTTGCTATTGTCTTTATCTTAACTGGGAAATTCGAAACTGCTATATGTCTGAGATGACAATTACCTCCAGTACTGCTAGTTCTATATTTCACTTGTATGACATGTTGTTGATTTTGAAAGAGACATGAAGCGTTCTGCACAAGAAATTATAGCAATTATTAAATTGAGCAAAAGTAAAGACGTTATTTGTGATAAGGACAAAGATCAGCAACGTTGGGAGGAGTAATCACTTCCACCGTGCTGTTGTTATTATTGCCTGGTAGACAAAAGGACATGTTGGATGCAAATGCACGCTTACCAGGCATTTGCAAGCACAGATGCTTTTAAATTTGAACATATGTGCTTTTTTGTGCTGAATCATCAGGTAAGGAGGAAGGATGCACGTAATCCTCATATGTTTGATGTTCGTTGCTGCTTTAAGGTTAGCACTGCAACCAGAGCCATAAAATTTGAATCTAATCACCCTGTTCCATTCATGACAAGATATTGGTACACTAATTAGACAAGACCAAGCAAACTGGTAGTTCTATGTGAATTATCATGGACAACCAGCACTTGTTCAGTTGGATGATTTGCACTCTAGCTGTTCAATGCATTGAAATAGGCACCAGAAAAGCAAGGACTACTATATTAAGGGCTCAGATCTGGTACATTATGTCTGTGAACTTTTTTTTCTTCACAGACAAGGCAACAAACACACGCACGCATACACAGATGTACACACACATAATGCTATATGATATACAGTAGAATTACCCTAGCACCATGCCAATCATTAACAGGTTGGCCTTGACAAAATAAGGAGGCTGCTGCCCTTATCAACTGTATTAGTTTATTTCCCTTCTTGGGGATAGTTCTTTAGTGTTCCCAGATATGTATTTTGCAGTTTAATCTCTAGCTTACAGCTCTAATCACTACGCTAGGAGTATAATAAGACCATTAGCGTACGACATAATGCATATTTAGGCTTTAGAATAATGAGTAATTTGGAGTCTCGGTTTGGATGATCATAACCCCCAAGGTTACACCTAACATAGACCTTTACCAAAAATATACTCACTTGCATGTCGCGTGCAGCTGGCTTTGCCACAGACTGTGTGGTTTGTTTATGGTTTTCAGAAAGGTGTGGCATACACTTTCCTAAGCACAATTAGAGATCCTGTACCCTATCACATGGGGTCCGAATGCTGAATTAGCACACGGTGTGTGTACTCGCAGTGTTGAGATATTATGGGCTATAGCTTGTTCTGCAATCGAATCATCCATGTTCAACTCTCATCATTCATTCTTGGTAATGATCTCATTAGGACTGCTTTTGTGTTCCGTGCTTATCGATGCGTCTCTCTAGTAACTGTGTGCACAAACTTTTGAAGCACGTACAAATTATGGTAGGCGTGGTGGATTTGGTCTGATCATTCTGTTTTTACTTTGAACAAGCTTAGCCTGTCCCTATCAAAAACCCTTTCTGTTCTCTGGATCTTATATTGCTACTGTTTATGTTCTGATTCAAAATCAAAACCCCAAACTATCTGCTGGGATGCTATTCTCATGATTCTCAAGTTTTGAAGGTTAGCGGCACGATTTTGTTGCGGCGAAGAAAAGGAGCCTCGTTGAAGCTGTTAAGCAGGAGGACACAGTCTGCACCAGGGAGCAGGGTCTGCGCGATGAACGAATCCGATGTCGAAAATCTTATCTTCATATAACATGGGCTGTGTTTTTTCACCTTTAGATACTTATACTAACCCGAAAGAGACGATTTGCCAGCTAATCCCATGCAGGCATTGTTCCATTTGTTTACTTGGAGCACTTTGGCTGTTGTTTCTTGGAACTGTTTTGTTTGCAGGAATCGTCTGACCTCACACTCGCCGCAGCACCGAATGGCCCGTTGCAATGCCGACAGGTAGGACCTTAATCAACACAAGAAGTCTCATCCTCATCCATCCATATGAATATTAATGTTTCCTTTGGCTATACATTTCTTTCTCTCATGAAGGGTGGGAAAAAAGAAAAGAAAAGAAAAGCAGAACATGATGCCTTGTCTTGTCTTATTTTTCAGCTACTGCTCTCAGCTCCGCTCCCCGTTGCCAGCCAGCAAGCTCTGAGCTGATATCATCCTGCCCGGACCGCACTATCCAGTTGCTGCCGCAGCCCGCAGGCGCGTTCGATGTGACGCGAACGCGAGGTACACATGAATATGCACGGCAATGATTGGCAAGGAAGACACAGATCTGCAGCAACCTTTCTGGCGAGCATAATGATGCGCGGGAAGATAATCTGGTGGATGGTCGGGTCCATTCCCCCCCATTCCTCAATGACTGCATGCACGAGCCCCCCGGAGCAGGACGGGTGAATGCGCGACGCCGAGGCCGGCCGCCGCTGCCGTGCACGAGACGGGGCAGAGCAAGAGGCGCGCGGCACCCGGCAATGGGTCGTGGCTCGCGAAGGCAGCGCGCAGGGCTAGCCCCAAATTAAACCGGGAAAATGCTGCTACTGGCCTGCTTGCTACGTACGTAAAGGTGGTTTAGGCTGGGTGGCCGTGGCTAGGAATCTAGCAAGACTTGTTATCCACGTAGCCGGCCGGCCGGCCTGTGGTCCTCTCGGCTCGGTCCGTCTTCCGGGGGAGTTTGAAGTCGTATCCTTTGCAGTCCTTAGTTTACATTTCTCCCGAGATTCGGTTTTGGTTTGCTTTCCATGACCGCTTTTGGAGCCGGAGCAGCTTAGCGAGGGGAGGGAGGGCGCCACTAATGGCAGGCAGGCAGCTGCGCTGGTGCTGAAAGAAAGGTAAAGCAGGAGGTAAGCCGGCAGGGAATAACCAGTAACTTGCAGGCCACTTCTCGCGGTGCTGGTAGTGACCATGGATGGAGCCCTGGAGAGGTGACTGATCTGAGGGGGAGAGATTTATGAGGTCAGGCTCCTGATGCTTTTTTTTTTCTTTCTTTCTTCTGAGAGAAACCCAAATTTAAAAGCTTAAGGAGGGGGAGCAAAAGCGTGTTTGGAGTGAATAAAAGTATTGCATGGGCGGGGGAGCTTTAACTAATATAAAGCTAGATTCGAGCTTGTGCGCGCCCCGAGGCTAACGAATAGTTTTAACTTGTTTATTTGCTGCAAAGAAAGATTGAGATTTAGGGGAATCTGAACCCTGAAACCGCCGCATCTCTTTCAGGCTTTCAGCTGGCCGAAGCTTGCACTAACCAAAAGCTTATGACGACGACGATCTAAAACCCTGCCTTTGAATTTTTTTTCTTCTTCTCAAACTCACTCCCTGTTTCTGCTTCTGCTTCTAGGCTGTGTAACTGGATTCATAACCAATTGCCAGATGGCCTAAGAGATGAGAAGAGAAGACCGGAGGATGCATGAAATGTGAACGAAGAAGGAAAGAAAGGAGGTGAAATGAAATGAAAGTAGGCTTGCTTTGCCGTGGGGGTAAGAGAGCTCGATCGGAGCCATGATCCACCCTGCTGCATGTTTGACCACCATTTTCTTCAACAAAACTAATCATGCCGATCATGAAGGGCGTGTAAATAATGGCCGTGCCGACCATTAAAAAAACCCAGCAGTCAAATAATGATTCGGGTAGGGGGGGCCGAGGGGCATAATTTACAGCCAGGCGCCTTGAGGAAAGCGAGCGGTTGCGCCCATAAACAATTGCCCGTGAGAGTTGGCACTGTCAGGGATGCCGGCATGGCATGGCATGGTAATGCCATTGCAGTTGCAGTATTATTGCTGTGCCTGTGAAGAAGAACCTGAATCCTGATCGATCGGCCCCCCTTCCTCTTTACGCTTGCTGTGTGTAGCGGTACTCGTAGGATGTAAGTAAACAAAAGCAAAGGTAAACAGCATGATTAAAGGGCTGTTAAGAAAGATAAAGCGAGGCGGAAGCGAGACACTTAAAAATAAGGTCCATCAAGGTTAAACAACACCGGCCATGGTGGTGGTGATTAGGAGGAGGAGTAAAGCGGCTCCAACTCCTGCTGCAGCTAATCGCTCGCTGCCTGTGGCTCGCCAACACCATGCATGTACCGCTACTGGTGAAACTACAACAGCTACTCAACAACTGCTAGTAGACCTATAAATCTGACAAGCCTTTGCCTACAAGCCCCTCTCCCTCTCTCTCTCTCTCTCCCTCTCGTATAGTCTATGCTCTCTCCCCTCTTTCGTAGCTCTTCTTCCTATGCTGCCCCTCGCCGGAACAGATAGCATCAGAATCTCCAGTGGCTGGGCATCTTTCCTTTTCCTGCCATAGCCCATAGCCCCCATAGGCCGTGACGAGACGAGAGCTTCTTGCTTGCGTGCTTGCTCCGGCTATCATATTGCCTGCCTATGAAGCTCCCTGGCCAATGGACGGAGGAGCAGGAGCTACATCTTCTCCTCTAGCCTTTCTCGTCCCTGATTCGTCCATTGACCTTCAGTGAGCTCGATCGGCCACTCCTCTGCGCCCCCGCGGACTTCTCGCGCGTCTTGTGTTGTGTGACTGCTACAACTACAACTACAACTACAAGCAAGCGATGGACATGAACGAGAGCGGCGAGAAAGGGATGGAGGGCAACGCGTCCTCCGGCGCCGTCGGCGGCATCCCGGTGGAGTGGCAGACCCAATTCAGCGCCGCCGCCTTCTCGTGCGCGCCGCCGCAGCAGCAGGTTCCCATGATGGACCCCGCCGCCTTCGCGTCCGCCGGCCTGTGGGCGTCCACCTCCCAGGCCATGGCGCTCTCCGACGTCGGCGCCATGTCGGCCGCCGCGCGGGCGGCGGCGGCGGCTTCTTGGCGCCGGTCCCGGTTTCCTCTCGCAGGGCCTCGGCCATTTCCCCGTGGACTCCGGCTTCATCGAGCGCGCCGCGCGGGCGTCCTGCTTCGGCGGCGGCGGGGTCGTGATGGGCGCTACCGCTGGCTTCGGTGCACCTGATCATCATCAGGCCATGAACAACGCCTTCAGTGGCTCCTCAGAGGCACTGTTGGATCACCAGCGGAAGGACGGCAACGACAACGGCGAGCCGGAGCTCGGCCGGAACGGCCACGACGGGGTGCTGAGCTCGGAGGCTGCCGCCGGTGGGGACTGCTCGTCCAAGGGCACGTCGGACTCCAAGAAGAGGAGAAGGCCTAACGAGGTGAGCGCTCTTCTTTGCTTGCTGCCTGTGTCTGCAACTTCTCCACTGTCGTTTCAAACCTGTCGAGGATCGATGTAGCTAAAATGGATGGATACATCTGTGCGTCTCCTGTATGTTGAAAGGTGATGGGATGCGATCAGGTTCAGTCGGGCACCTGCCCGCCGACTCAGCAAACGAGAGCGTGCACAGCAAGGACAAGGCGAGGAGAGCAGCCCGGCAACAACCACCGGACCGCCGGCAAGTCGAAAGGGAAGGCGGCGAAAGAGACCTCCGAGTCCCAGAAGAAGACTACATTCATGTCCGAGCTCGGCGAGGACAGGCAACCAACAGCCACAGCCTAGCAAAAGGGTACGGATTCGTTGATCAAAGGGTGACACCCCCAATGTTTACCGTTGTTTGCGGTGGATCGCTCTGAAATTGACATGACTGACTGGTCCTGAAAACTCTGGTTTGTTGTTGCATCTTTTCTGCAGTTGAGGGGGAGAAGATTAGCGAGAGGATGAAGCTTCTGCAGGACCTTGTTCCTGGCTGCAGCAAAGTAGGTCTATCTATCTAGCACGAAAGAAAAGAAAAAGGAACTTGTGTGTTTTTATGTTGATTTTCATTGTTGCAAATTAACATCTGTGTCCCTTGAATCCAGTCACTGGGAAGGCGGTAATGCTTGACGAGATCATCAACTATGTTCAGTCCCTGCAAAGACAAGTTGAGGTAATAACTAACATCTCTCCCCAATACACACTACATGTTAAAATATGCACAACTTTGTCTGAAATCAAGGCTTAGCTACGAACCAAGTTGTCAGTTGGAAGAGGGAGTAGAATATGCTAGATACTACTGAGACCTGAATATGAATACAATTTTGTACAACCCTCATTACATACTGAATATATTGATCTTGCAGTTCTTATCGATGAAGCTCGCAACAGTAAACCCAAGGCTTGACCTCAATATAGAAGGGCTTCTATCGAAAGATGTATGATGAGGCTTCTTGCAATCTCATTCTTTTTTGCTCATTAGTTAGACGTATAGCAATCTGACAAACAAAACCACTCTTATCATCACCAGCTTCTTCGCTTCCCTGGTGTTCCTTCGTCTTCCCTCGGATTTTCCCCAGAAATGATGCACCCACAACTACAGCTATCGCAACCAGGTCTGATTCAGGGGGGCGCAGCTGGCATGGCCAATCCGGACGTATTCAGGAGAATCATGCAGGCACAATTGAGTGCAAAAGACGGGTCTCAGGTTAGCATATCTATTCGTTCAGTATAACTGAACAGATCCCATACTGCAATATTTATTTTTTAAGAATCAACACAGCACACTGTAGTAATCACTTCAGTCTTCAGGTAGCATGCAGTTGGCATAGCTTTCAGCTATCCTGTAGCAACATAGCATAATTTTTTTCTCAAACATAGACTTCAAGTTTGCTTGTGATACCAAGACCTTCATAGCCAAACTAAATTGTGTTCAGGAACAAATTTGCCCAAACCTGCATACAGTCTACCCTATTTTCTAACGGGCAGTCCACATATACTTCAAGTTAGGCTTCTCCAACTCCTATTCTAAGTTGCGTGTTGAGGAACGAATTTGCTTGTGACACCAAGATCTTCATACAAACACTGATTGCAACCAAACCAAATTTACAATACTGATGTAAAGCTTTCGGATTTTGTCGAGCAGATGCCCCACGCATTGAATGGAGGAGGGTCATTCAGTGACGTTGCGCAGATGGCGTACCCGTCCCTGGGGTCCCAGGACTTGAGCATCAGGCCGTCGCAGGACGGGTTTCAAATGTGACTGAACATGCCAGTTGCACATAGTAAAGAGCAAAGGCTTCCTCCATCTGAATATCTGATCGGCGAACATGCATGCAGCCGCGCGCAGGGCCGCATAACTGATGCTGCTACTGCTGGGAGCATCAGCAGCAGCAGCAGCTGCTGCAGCTCGTGTTAACTGATCTAGCTCGATTCCAAGCCTTTAGCTGCGTCATCGGCCGGGTCTTTATTGTGTTCAGAAGGAACTGAGAAAAAGCTCGTGGAGCCCCTCCAGCTCCAGTCCCCCACCACCCCACGGAGGCGTTGGACGGATGGATGAGAGAATTCGAGCCTGTGGCGTTGCCTGGAGGGCTGGAAATTCTGTCTGATCGGTGGTCGCGTGCATTCATGATTCATGGCTGGCGCGCAGCGCAGTAACAGTGGGCGCTGTGTGCTCTGTGCTGTGCTGGTAGCGAGCAAAATGAGCTGCTGCTGCTGCAGGATGCATGTAATGTAACGCGAGGAGCCTTGTTTTTGTTAGTGGTTTCAGCGCTTTTTGTTTGCATAATAGTTAAGGGTGCAAGAAACACTCATGATGAATTGGGGGGAGCGGTCCGGTCCGCGATGTTTATGTTGAAACATCATACATTTGGCGAATTCTCCTTGTTCCACAGATCAAAGAAGGATGCTAATGCTACGACATCGATCATGCATGTTCATGTTCATGGACTGTGTCTGTCGTTCCTCACTTGCACATTTTATGGCGAGACAGTATTTGGTTAGCTATCACACTTTAAGTGTGACTACCCTGCCGCACGCACTTTTTATGGCGAGAAGATGAAGATCAGTCGTCGCAAACTGTGAGGGCAAACGGTAGGTGCATGATCGATGGGCACGCCGTCTAGCCGTCTAGTAATAGTAGGGATAAAAATCTTCCATCTCCGTCCTGCGGCCTCGAAAGAGACGAGCATGAGCTGAGCTCATTTCATTCCCTAAGGGCGGGCTAAGAACACTTAGGGCAGAATCATTTGGCCCCAACCCAGCAACTTGCGACTAATCATGCCCTGAAAACAAACTTGGCTATATATGGCCGTGGCCTGAAAACAAAACCTGTGATGACCAATCGCCGTGCCACAGTGAAAACTTCTGTGCGCTCTACAGCTGCTAGCCAAAAGCGGACAAGACCACGACGGGCGCAGCGCAGGCAATATAGAACAAACACGCGTTTTGGTATATTCCGTCCGCGCTCCGCCGGTGTCGCCACGGTTCCAGGACAAGGCTGGGCGCCGCTGCTGCTGCCTGCTGGGTACCTGCCCGAGGCGTGCCGGCCGGACCCCGGACCCCTGGCCCCTGCCATGCGCCTGCGCGCGAGCGCGAGGCCGTACGCTGCGGCGATTCCCCCGCGTGCGGCCAGGCCGCTCGTGGCCTCGTGGGCGGGGAGCTCGGGCGACGGCGACGCCGGATCGGACAAGCGCCTGAGCGTGCGCGCTCGTCGGGTACTCCGATTCTGCTTTGCTGCCGGTGGGATTCGGCACGTTCCGCTGCGCGCGCGTCCTTGTTGTGGCTGGACTCTGCTTTTTTAGTCCCCCGTAGCACGCAACGGGCCTCCATATATCGGCCCGTTATCAATGCGCTGGGTCGGTCTCCTCTAGGCCCACTATGAAGGCAGCTGCCTTCAGCACAAGTTCCCGTCCGGCAGCTCAACATGGACTATGGAAGATTACACGGCCTTGGCCTTGGATTTCATCGAATTTTCCAGTTATTAAGTGCGCGGATGCGAATTTACAAAGCATGAACAGTATAGACAGCATCGTAAAAACATTTCACATTGGACTAGTTTCATGCAATCCATCATACAATATCACTTATTTGGTACGTCAATATATATATTTCCATAATTCTATAAATTCGAAGGAAGCAATGCGTATCAAAAGAAAAAACGTGCACGCAATATTTGCAAAGACCGGAGCTAGAAATGCACGAAAGCAGGGGGTATTTTTCATTGAATGGCTATAGCCTACAAAATTTATCAGCACAACCCAAACCAGATCTACACTGAACACCAATGTTCTTATCAACACTGCATTCCTCTATCCTGGCTCTGGTTCGTACTTTTGTTAAATCCAGTCACCTCAAGGTATAATCCTTGTAACCTATCTAATCCTTCCACGGGTCGCTCTCTGTCCTCACTTCAGAGGGCTCGACTACCTCCGTCGTGGCTCCTTCAGAAAAGTCCGCGTCAATGCTGGTGGTGACTTCAGCCTCCTCTGCCTCCAACCTCCCCCATCTCCCGCCAAGGGCCATGGTCATCATCTCGTAGATCTTGCCTCCCATCTCCGCTGGACTGTCAGGCTGGACAACAGAAGTTAACGATCACGTTGCAGCCATAGGCCAACAACAAGCACATAGGTTTTTTGTTGCACTTACAGTATACCCGCTGGAGATCAGAGCAGCCTCATATAACAATTCAACCGCCTCTTGGCTTCTGACTTCCAGGCTCGTTTTGCAAGCAGCCTGTGACAGTTTGGAGTATAAATGAGACAGACAACAAGATTGGAGACGTACTAGATTAATACAGTGAAGGAAAAATCTTACGCTTAAATCCTTGATGATAGGATGGTCAGGGTTGATTTCAAAAATTCGTCTACCTCTCATGAACTCCAGGCTTGATGTGTCACCAAGTGTCTGTGCTTTCATGAGAGCCTACCAAATTTGTAGAACCCATGTTAGGAAAAAAGGTTTTGGGGTACCAATCAGGTTGTATGGGGTCTTAAATCTTAAACATTAAATTACCTTTCCATGTTGGCTGACCAGCCAAATTTGCCAGATACAAGAACACATGGGGAAGAGCTGAGTCGCTTTGAGATCTGGACCTTGGCAACTTTATCACCAAGCTGCTGCTTTATCCAGTCACATAGAAGTGTATACTCCTGATTGCTTTCTTTCTCCTTGTCCTCATCTTCATCACCTGTACCAGCCAGTATGTATACGTTGTCCATTGCCATTTGCCAATCTCAATAAGTTATACCGAATCACATAACAACTCAGATTTTTTACTTACCCAATCCAAATCTTCTTTGCTAATATCAACAAACTTCTTCTCTTTGTATGTCTGTAAATTCTGAATGGCAACCTCATCATTGGCTCAACGAGGTAAAGAACCTACAGAACAAAAAGAACCACTATGAGCAAAACTACAGCATAAGAGGGAAACAATTATCCGTCCAATAACAAGTTGTCCACGTACTTCAATATCTTTCTCAACCAGCTTTTCCAAGAAAGAGCAATCTTTGCACTCTGGAGACTATCAGTAGCTATATAATAGATTGCTTTCTGTTTTCAGGCATGTTTTCTACATACTGATCAAGACTTATCAAATCTGTCTCATTTTTGGAAGAGTAGAATCGTAGCAATGGTGCAAGACGCTTGTGGTTGCCTGTGTCCTCAATGCAACCAAGCTTCATGAACTTGCCAAAGCTCTCCCAGAATTTGTTGTAGTCCTGTAGCATGAGTAACAACAAGCGTCAACACAAATTGAATAAATCAAAAATTGCGGATGGAAAAATGTCCATTCTTTACTCTGACTCTTTGTCATCCTTCTCGGCAATCTCTTGAATCATGTCAAATGTCTTCCTAACAAGTCTCTTACGCATAATTCTGACCTATAAAACAAGGAACACAAATTTATATTCAAACGTCAACATGATCTGTGCATGTTATATTTTCTTTGTTTGTAAAATATACACTAGTTTAGAAATGAACTAATTAGCACATCATACATGAAAAAACAGAGGAAGTATTAATCAAATACTCTATATGAGAATTATTTCTCAAGAACTTACAATTCTACTTTCTTGAAGGATTTCACGGGAAACATTTAGAGGGAGATCATTTGAGTCCACTACACCTTTCACAAAGCTTAAGTATCTCGGGAACTGCAGAGAAAGATACATTCAGTAACTTAGTCATGCCAACTGTAAGTGCACTGGACTATTGTAGTGATAGGGCAAGAAGGAAAGCATACCAGCTCGCCATCAAAGTCATCTGATATGAACACTCTTTTGACATACAAACGGATGTTTTTGGTCTTTGGATTCATGATCTCCTCATTACTAAGAGGTGCCATTCCTGGGACATATAGAACACTCCGAAATTCCACCTCACCCTGTTTACAATATAGATCATGTTCATATGTTTAATGTGGATAATAAATAGAAGAAAAGGTAAACTTTGAAAACCCACACCCTCTGTGGTGAAGTGAGCGTAAGCAAGCGGATCCAGAAACTCATTAAATGTCTTCTTGTAGAATTCATTGTACTCAGTTTTCTCAACTTCCTTTGACTCCTCATCTGCACGGAAGAAATTAACCAACTTCAACACCTCCAACAACAAATGGAGACCTAAGTTTGTAAGACATGACTTAGCTAGGAATACTGAGATTATGGTAGCACATAAATTGGGGTCAGCTTACCCATATGGGCTTTGTTTCGTTAGCCAATTCCCAGTCCCAGTACTTCTCAGTTATAGTTTTCTTTTTTTTCTTTTTTCTGCGTTCACCTGTAACAGAAGAGGATAATGCCGGGTGATACACTGATACAGTAGTAACAGTGAGACCAACTCGAACTCAAATAAAACTGCATGCACACAGAACTAACCTCAGTAGCCCCTCTTCACCTTCTTTTGATTCTTCCTCCTCTTCAACCTGTTCAGACAAAAAAAATATGAAAATACAATAATTGTAGCATAAGCAAGCAGAATTACAATAAACCATATCACAATTGTACCTCAACTGTTCGTGATTTTCTCCTGCCGTATATATGGGGATGAGACAAACTGCGAGTAGTTCTTAACTAAGCCTTGAATCCTTGCAGGGTCAGCAAACTCATACTTGTCATCATCCTGAAGCAACAAGAATGCAATAAGAATTCCGCTAGAGGGTGGAGATCATATAGAAAGAGTCACAAGTTTCTTACTCTCAAATAAAGAGTAATTTGTGTTCCACGTGTCAGCATGTTCTTGGGGTCAGTTTCTTCCCTGATAACGTAAGAGCTGCTGTCAGCCTCCGCTTCCCACATACTGCTTATCTGTCTTTGGACTTTTAGTAGACACCACAACCTGTACGATTGACAAAGAACATGGAAGTTACTAACAAGATGTAGAGACATTTTCAGCTTGCTAAGCAAAGCAACTGTAAGAATCCAACACCAAATTGACCAATAAGTCCATTATCTGCGCCAAGATCTTTTGTCTCCTGGACAAACAGAGAAAGTAATTATTATCAACAGAGGAAACAAGGAGCTCAAAATAATGTAGCTAAATGGTAAAAAAAAAAATGTGGCACCCTTTAGAGGCCTTTAGAAATTTTGAGGTGCCACTTTGTGCAATGGTTCCAAGACAGTTTGAGTTCATCTTTAGTCATTCCAATGCCAGTATCTCTGTGGCATTCACAAAATGAGTCTGAATAATGATTTTAATCACATCTCATAAATTAAAACGGTGACGGGCATGGATTAATGAACTTCTTATTACGTGATAGTGAGTGTCCAGCCTCTGAGTCAGGTTTAATCCTTATCTCCAACTCACCGCCACCAGCCAGCACAGAGGGATCAGTTACGCTGAGGAATCTCAGCTTATCCAGTGCTCACTCGCGTTACTGGATGGCAACATAATTGTGTCAGAGTTCAGATGATCGAGAGGTGGTAGGAACGCAGTTTTGTGAATAGCAGCATATTATCCTTGGTTGTAAGAACAAGTCAATTCAATTGCACTTTGTACATGTCGAGAAGATGACTGACCTTACAAGTTCACGGAGAAATACTTCCTTGTGGCTGTACAAGCTGTGCACAATTAAGTCCAGCAAGCGGCTAACCTGCAGGGCATAGAGAAACGGGGTACATAAACATAGAAGCATTCAATTGCAGATTCCATAACCATAAAGACAGGCAGAATTCTGTTAATCGCGAAACACGAATTTGGCCACAGCAGAGTGCAACGGCACACTGAATGCAGCACACAGGTGACAATTCATGTGACCCAATCACAAATTTCACGAAATGGGGCCAATTTCCCTAGCTCACTCCTGGAGGGCGTCGTGGGGGGGAGAAAACACAGGCCGGCTCGAGCGTGATGGAGACGAGCTCCTCGGATGCGGGTCGAGGCAACTCGAAGACGACGTCGGGCACAGGCACGAAGGGAAGGGCGTCAGAGCTTGTGGAGGTAGTGTCGGGCTTGGGGATTTCATCGAAGAGACTGCCCCAGTTGTCAGCCTCGACGAGCTGCGTCGCGCCGGACTGCTCGAGGCCGACGCGGAGCTCAACGGTGGCGCCTTGTTGCTCCAGCGCAGCCAAGCTCCGCTGGAAGCCCTGCTCCATCCGAACATCGAGCTCATCCAGCCTCCTCAGGTTCTCGCCGAAGGCAAGCTCAAGGGAGAAATCCATAGTGATAGAATCGACGGCTTTGGTACCAGATACCAGCAACCCCAACTAGATTGCTCACATATACTCGATTCAAGATCAATTACAAATAAATCTAAGGAAGAAGATAAACAGTACAACTAAAGGTAAAGGTAATTGTAGATTGGTAATTTGGTTGATGATGATCCCTCTCCATGCTGTTGCGCTCTTGTAGATGTAGGATAGGGCCACGCGCGAGCTCGAAGACGGTGGCGGCGTCCTCGAATCCGGAGTCGTGGAGGCCGTCCATGTCTATGCGGTGTCCGAGCGCAGGGGATTCCACGAGATGCGTGGGGGATTGCTGCTATTTGTTCGGCAATTTGAAAAGGCACAAATAAAGTTGTCTTTGACAAAAAAAAAAATTGATTAAAAATCCTATTAAAATTATTTGCCATGCGTGTGTACTTATGAATTTTTGGCCAGGCCTGTATGGGGAGGATTTGGACAAGGAACAACTGGTGGAGGGAATGGAGATGTTAAAGACGGGCTGAAGGGAATGCAGATGCTGAAGATTGATGGCTCCCCCCCCCCCCCCCCCCCCCCCGAGTGTTGCGGTTTTTGTCTTTGTTTGGTGACTATGGTTCTGTGCCTATTCTAGCGATGAAAAAAATTTTTCCCTAGATGGGTTGATATGTTTGGGTTAGACTTCTCGTGCTGGAGGACAGTTTGGCTTTTTAGCGTGTGTTTAGTTGAAACAATTTTGGGTGTAAAGTTCTTGTAGCACTTTCGTTGTTATTTGACAAACTTTGTCCAAATATGGACCAACTAGACTCAAAGATTCGTCTTGACATTTACAAACAAACTATGCAATTAGTTATTTTTTTACCTACATTTAATATTCCATACATGTATCTAAAGATTCGATGTGATGAGAAATCTTGTAAATATTTGGATCTAAACATGCCCTTAGTTAGTGTGTTTTTTTTCTGGGGTATCCCTCTTTTGTTGACCTGTAGGTGTTACGGCTCTTCGAGGTAAAACTTTCTATCAGTCCCTTCTTTTGTTGTTGTCTGTATCTCTATGAATGCTGTGTATTTCCGTTATTAGTAATGGAAATGAGCTTGCTCGGGTGGGAAAAAAATTGGTACAAAAGAAACTAGACACAAAAAACGACACAAAAAAAAAGAATATCAAAGACCAAGCTGACTGTCTTCTTCCTTCAAACATTTACCACCTAGCGTAACATGGAAATTGCAATGAAACATGAATAAAGGAAAGGGACACCCACAAACGCACTAAACCATAGAAGGATCTGGATTAGGCAAACGCCACTTGCTCAGAAAGAACATCAATCGCAGGAACACCGCTAAAATAGACTTACAATCCTTCATCAATCATCACCAGAACACAGGGTTTGGAGAAAACCGGACCTTGCCACATGACAGATTGAAAGAAGCAGCCAAAAGCATTACCTTGGAAAGCCAAATCAACCATTAACACACCGACTGCCAAGGTCTTGAGATAACTTAGAGATCCAATAGAACAAACCCTCACCAGCCCTTTTGCGGGCACTAGATCAGTCATCATGTAAAATTTGTTATAAATAAATTGTCTATGGAGTTTGTAATATTAATCATATGATAACATTTTTTAAATGCATGTTTGTTATAGAAAAAATAGGTATTTTATGATTTTATAAAAATATTTCTATATTTTTTAGAAAGTCTAATTGATTTGTCGCACTACTACACAAATGATTTACCGAGACACTGCCTTGAAATAACCGAGGCGGGCGTCCAATGCCCGCCTCGGTTAATATTTACCGAGACGGTCACCTTAAGGCAACCGTCTCGGTTAATCAATTATTTTCCGAGGCGGTCGTTTTAAGCGTCCGCCTCGGTAAATCCATTAACCGAGGCGGACATCTTAAGGTGTCCGCCTCGGTTAATGGCTGCAACAGAAAATGATTCATAATTCTTTTATATGAACTCGGATGAAGACAAACTTTATACCAAAATTGTAGTCCTCGATGAGATCTACAACTTTGTAGTTAAAAAGTTTTTGAATTGAAACTGTTTAGGGTCCCAAAATATGGTTATAAGTGCATAGATTTTGAAATTTAAAATTTAAACTTATCAAACGATCTCATATGTTGACATGGTCTACACCAAAGTTATAGTTCTCAATAGAATCTACAACTTTGTAGTTGAAATTTTTTGAATTTGAAGTTATTTAGAGTCCAAAAAATGTGTTCGAAGGTTATAGATTTTAAAATTTAAAATTTAAAATTCCTAAACGATCTCAAATATTCATATAGTTAATATCAAATTTGTAGTGGCCGACCTAAGCTACATCTTTGATATTGACAAGTTTTTATTTTAAAATAATCTAGAGTCTTAAATATGTGTTTGAAATTCATATGTTTTGAGACTCAACTTTTTGAATTTTTTAAACTTTCTCTAATGGAGATACATCCTATAACAAAGTTGTAGTACTTAACAAGATTTAAAACTTTGTAGTTATAAGTTTTTTCATTTGAGTTCATTTAGTAGCCCAAATATTCAATATAAGGTTACGAAATATTGATATAAAACAATAACGTATTATATATAAACATGAACAAGTGTGAGGTGTAGTGGTAAAGGCATGGAAGTGTGAAGCGTGAGGTCTTGGGTTTGATTCCTAGAAGTAGTAGAATTTTGGTTTTTTGTTTTGAAGTGTTTTTGTGTAGTGTCGTGAACTATCGTGAAAGTTCAGGCCTTGTTCAGTTCGCGAATATTTGATGAAAAGTTACTGTAGCACTTTTGTTGTTATTTGACAACTTTATACAAACATGATCTAACTAGGCTCAAAAGATTCGTCTCGACATGAACAGACTAAATATACAATTGTAGCATTATTTTATCTACTTTATCATGTTATTATGCGTAAATATGTATAACGGATAGTTAAATATATTATATTGAATGAAAAAAGGTATAACGATATATATGGTATGGACGTAGATTGCGTGCCTCAATTTACTCCTATGTATGGTGACGTAGCACCACGTCTACCCCTATGCTAGTGACGTGGCACCATGAGATGGCTAGCATAGCGCCATGGCAGCCAAACCACTCAGAGAGTTAAATTCGACGATTTCAATAGTTAAAGGGACAAAAAACTATTTTCCAACTGAATGGAGATAAATTAAACTAACATAATAGTTGAGAAAGAGATCATATGAACTTTTTGCTTATTGATTTGTCAACACCAGTTACACGCCCACAGCCTCATTACGACTCTCTCCCATCCTGAAAAAGAATTTAATTCTAACATAACACCAAGTCAAAAGTATATTAAGTTTGACCATTTTTATGTAAACAAAGGTATAATAGTTATAACATTTAAAAAGTACTCCCTTCGTATCGAAAATAGATGTCATTTTGGACAAGGTTGAATCAAATATTGAGAATATAGATTATAAATAACTTTAATTATTGAGTTTAGAGATGCAAAAACATATAAATAAATTTATATTGAAAAAGTATTTTCATAAAAATATACATATACCACTTTATAACAAATATTTTTTTAAAAATAAGTGGTCAGAATTATACTTTAAAGACTGTGTCGCTCTCCTAAGATACATTTTTGTGATATAATAAATTTAGTGTCTAATATTTTAATATATATTTTATCAATTTTAGATATTTTTAACGGTCAGAGGTCTAGCAAAACACCGACGCCAGACAGCCTTAGGAGGCCAGAAACCAGAAGCCAGAAGGCCTGGGTAGATAGGCTGATCGGCGGCATAGGACGTTTTGCGGCCGGCCTCTAGCGCTGCGCCGTTCCGGTTCCGCCCGCTCGGCACCAGACAGCGCTGCCTGAAACACATGGCCGCGGTCTCGCGGACCCGTGCGGCCGTGCCGGCACGGGCACTGCCGCTGCCGCTGCCACCCGCCCGTGCACGCGCGTTAGCTGCCATGCTGAAAGTCGTGTGCGTGCCCGCGTCCCGTCAATTTGTTTTTCAAATCAAAAAACGAAATTCAAAAGGCTGCGCGCACCAGCAGTCCCTCGTCCTCGTCCCTGTTCTGATCCAACGCGGCGTCAGAGGCCCCGACGCCGCACAACTGGAACCGACCTCCCCCCGACCTGCCGGTTGCCGCGTGTGTGCGCGAGCACTGGAGAACGGACATGAACCGACGAACGCCTGCCACGGATGTCACTGCTGCCACTGGTATCATCACAAAATCGCCGCATTCGCCGACTCCGTAGTACTGTACTACTCCCTCTGTCCATTATAGGATCCGTGCCGGTCAAATTGATTCAAGTTTAACTAAGGTTATAATAAAAAATATTAGTATTTATGTTGTTAAATAAAAATTATGAAAATATATTCTATTGCTAATCTAATGGTATATTTTTTATCAAGAATATTAGTACTTTTTTATATATAACTTTGGTCAAAGTTCGAAACGTTTAACTCCTCAATAAGTGAGAATTGCATGTTTTGTTGGACGGAGGCCTATTACACGTAGGCAAGGCGTTCGTCTTCGTTTCAGTGGTCGCCGACCGTTCCTGACAACGAACGAGACCGTGCGCACATCATCGGAAAGTGCAGATCATCACATGCTTCGGAACCCGTCTGGTGCCGCTGGCCGACCGTACAGAGCTACAGAGTCGGAGCGAGACCGACACGAGCAGAAGACAAGCAGACCCGCACAGAACGGCCTGCCACTTGTGAATTGCTGCTCGCTCACGCTTGCCGCGCCCCTGAACTGACGCGAAGTCGCGAACAATTCGGCTGCAGCGCGCCCGTGCGGCACCGGCACACAGGGTCAAAGATCTGGGAGGCCGCCGGGTCGAGGCGCTGCTGGACTCAAGGCGAGCCGGCGGTCGCTGAGCTGTGGGGACACGTTTCGCGCCGACCCCACGTTCAGAGGCTTTCGGGGCCATCGGACGCTAATCCCTCGCCTGAGGTCTCTCTCGCGCCCATTCTGTAATCTGGCCAGCACGAGTGGGCGACGCAGTTGGCGCCAGATCTTTGACCGACCGGGGGAGCTCTGAACTGCTCAGGTCCGTTGTGGAAACAAACAAGCAAGGCAAGGCCCTATAAAAATTAAAAAAAGGATTATTGGGGTTCTTCTTACTAGGAGCCACAGCCACGATTCTTGACTGTTACGTAACGTGGCCTCGCCACCGCTTTGGTAACCTCAAACTAAACCTCCCCGCGATCAGCTTTATTATCCGGCATGCATGCTCCCTCTCGATCTCGCTCAACCACTAACCACCTTGGAGCAGCTCGCCAGTGATCACGCTGCAAGGGGTGGCCCAGCCGTGATCCCGACCAATGGCTTTCCGCCACGTCGAGCCGGGCCGAGGCGATCCCCGTTTTGTTTAGCTCCGTGTCGTGCAAGTAATTAAGCGCAGATTAGCTTGTACGTGCTCCGGATCTGTGAAGGAATCCGGGACCGCAGCTAGTGATCTCCCCGCATGCGCCCACAAAAGAGAGTACTACTGGTATAGGGAGCCGGAGCTGGATCTCAACTCACGCGACGCGACGCAACCCCCAATATCTGTTGCCCCACATGAAGGCATAACACACAGGTACACAAGGCTCGTCGATCTGAAGACATCGCAGTTCGCAGGACAGCATATCTCACTACGGTTTCAGTCTGCTACACTACAATGCCATTGCCATGCCAGAGGTGCCGGGTGCGTGCGTGTACATGCACTGCATCGGCAGCCCGCAGACCGTACCGTACCTACGCCGCCTCACTGCGAGCGAGGGACGGACGGACACGGACTCGAACTCGAAGGCCGCGTCGGTCGGGCCACCGCCACCGAGTTGCCGGGAGCGCCGTGCGCGCGACGGAGCCCGGGGGCGTCGGTTTCCACCATCCACCGCCCCGCCGGCCCGGCCGCTCGATCGGCTCGCGGCCTCACGTTTTGGCACCCTCTCGTCGTCCATGTGCATCGCGCGAGGACCACCGTGCCGTGCTGTGTGCCTGCCTGTGTGTCCGCGCATCGGTGAGCGAGCGAGCGCGACAAGCCGCGGATTAAGAAAAATGGAAAGGCACGACGCGACCAAGGACGGATTTGCTATTCTAGAGGGGCCGTGTCAGACGGGGGATTTCGGATTTGAATACGCAGCGCCTGGCTTTGACTAGAGCATTCGCCGCTGCTGATCACTGGCACTGTGGGTTCAGTTCTTCCTCCTGTGACCACAAGCTGCTGGTGCCTCCTTATATATAAAACCCTGCACCTGCCACCCAAAACCTCTCCTTTTGCTTCAGTTTGATCCTGGTTCCGAGTCCGCAGCAGCTCTGTCTTGCTGCAACTTGCGAAGCCGCTGTGCTGCACCAGCAGGGTGTCTGGAGTTTGTGCGTGCTGCAAGATGAAGAGGTGCGCAGGTCTTCTCCTGGCGCTTCTGCTCTCCCTGTCCGCGCTATCGTCTGCCTCCACTGCCGAAGCACACAAGGTTAGTAGTAGTGGGTGGAATCTTGCAGGTGCTTCAGTACAAGGTACTAACAGATCAGTATCACCAGCGATAATTAATACTCTCTGTTTCTTGTGCAAAAAAAAAAATGCAGGAAAGATTGGGCGACTCTGCGGTGTTGCTGACCGGCGGCCGGAAATGGTTGTTGAGAGGACGCAAGACAATGGCGGCGCCGCGTGTGACGGAGGAGGAGAAGGGAGCCCAGAGCACAGGTGCAAACACTGCCCATGTCCATGGAGCCGACAAAACTGTAGAGGTTACCGTTGTCGGGTTGGGTGGCGAGAGTGCCGGGCGCAGGAGCGTCGGCAAGAGCAGACCTGCCGGCGGCCTAGTGCCGTTCTGTGCCGATTACCGCACTCCGAGAACTCACCCGCCAAGGAATAACTGAAACTAAAGCAGGCAAATTCTTATACTTCTTCCTGGTCGTTCTAGCCTCTGATAAACTGATCGACTAACCTCCTACTAGTATAATATTGCTCATACATTGCGTAGTGAAGTCTAATTGTTGCCTTTCTTCTGAATGTAATAAATCACCGGTAGGAATAGATATACAGCATGAACACTGAGATTTGGATGATGTACTGAGACATGCTTATATTGTTGTTGCAGCAGGAGCAAATCTGGAAGCAGATGCACCTGCTGAAGCTGTACATGACTCGGTATATGCACTGCTCACTTAACTCCGGCGTTTCATACATTTCTGCAGCACACATTGATTGGTTTAGTACCGTCTGCTAGCTGTGTTTGCTTATATTAGGTTGCAATTTGCTTCCAGGGTAAAGGGAGTAAGGGATCGGTAACCCATGCCATTGCCACGTTCCAAGCATCAAGGCATGGCGGTGGCGGCACGGATGCATCGGCACCCGGGATCCTCACCATGGACTACAACAGCAACTACAACTTGAATGCTCGTCGCCACCACCCGATCCACAACGACGCTCCGCTGGGTCTGGGTGAGCTCGCCGCCAACACACCTTAGGACTTCCGGCATCGCCATGGGTAGCTCCGGGGCATGAACGAAGAAGCTGAAATCTTGCATTGCTTCATAATCCGTGCTAGATATAGGAGTTAGGATCGGAGTACATCATCTGACCACAGCAGTACCCATTAGAAGATGGTGGTTAGCTTAGCTAGTTATTAGGAACTCGCTCTCCACGCCACACGTAGCCCATGCTTCATGCTTGGCACTCATTGTACTGGGCGATTTTGGTTTGAAATGTGCTTGCATGGAGAGCATCTGTAATCTAATCAGCAGCGTTTCTGAAGCTGAAGAGAATAGAGACTGCTGGAGAATTCAGGCTGCCTTTTCGGTGACAGGAGCTGCTGTTGGACCCTTTTCCGGGCCCAAAGCGACGTGTCAACGTATCGGCCCATCATAACGTGTCAACGTATCGGCCCATCTTAAGAGTAGAAATGCAGCATGGGCAGCCCGCGGTCTTGCGGAAGCTCCGGCTCATCACATACAAAGCTTTAGTAGCTGCAAAGCCTCAGATGGCAGTATCTGAAAAAAAAAGAAACATGGCCGTGTGTGGTCTGAGCTGCAGCTTCTACGAAAGATTAACATGTTTGAGATGTTGATTGTCCAGGAAAGTTGAACTAATTTGTAATTTAGAACAGATGGAGTACAATTGTTCTTTTTGGCAGGTTTGACTCAGATATCCAAACGATTACACTACAATACAATAAAATATACAGGACCTAATTGATCTAATATTTGCTAGACAATGGAGCATGGGCCAAGGTGTCCACAACCTTAACATACAGAATATTTGAGCAAATTGTTATTTAAGTTATATAATGTAGATGGATTATGGCAAAGGAAGAAATAACATAAACATAAAACATCAACTCAAATTAAAAAGAAACTAGGGGTTATTATTTTCTGATGGGTTTAATGGGAGTGGAGAACCATATCTTTAGTTAAATCCAAGCTAGCGGGATGGTTCCAAAATCATATTTTGAGAAGATAGCTGACTAGGAACATGTCCTCCAAAGACTTGATATCCAAACATGCATAATATTACTCCGAATAAATATGCTAAGATGCCAGCTACTCTCGACATTGTACCTCTAGATATCTTCAAGAGATGTTGTCGCTGTTTTTCTTAGGTGATACAACCATGATAGGTGGCCGGTTTGATGCGCAATATGGCTAATGAGGAACGAAGTTGTTCTATTGGCTCAAAAAAAAAAGACTCGGGACTTTTTCGCAGATAGATTGTGTTTAGAGGAACCCACATTAGATATATCAATGGGTACAATTACAACCAACAAGGAACACATCATTTAAGCTCGCCAATTACTCAAGACTGTTGCGATGCCATTCTTTTAATCCTTTGGATGGTCAAATAGTAGTAGATTTGAGTTGATTTGCTCTTAATAGTATGCTTTAATAAATGGTTTAAACTGGCTTTATTTTGTTTATATTAAAAAAGAGTATGAATTGATGATAGACATCTGTAAAACTCACAAGGTCGTTAACTAGTTTGATTTGATGTACTCACTCCGTCCCTAAATAAGTGTCGTCGTTGGTGTGCGTGCCACGTGTTTGACTCAATTTGTAGAAAATATGTGCAATATTTATATCTCCAAATAATTTTGTTAAAAAACTAGATGTAAAGATCTTTCTGATGATACTAATTACTTAGCATAAATTATTAATATATTTAATATATAATTGCCGATAACTTTTTCTCGGGAAGCGAGAACGACACTTGTTTAGGGACGGAGGGAGTGGCTTGCTTCCGGAGCTTAGATGTTTTGGCTCTCGGAAGGAAGCTTCGAGTCCCCGTGATTCGTTTTCGTGGTCATGGCAGCCCTTGACAGTCAGCACCGCGCTGCGGCATCATCCTCTGCAGTTGTGAATTGTGATCAGGGTCACTGGCAGAGTGACAGGCCGTCCAGCTGGCAGCCTCATCTGCCTTGCTGCGGCGCTGCATTTGTTCGGGAATTGGGACCCGCCCGCCCCAGCGGCCAGCGGCCAGCGCCCAGTGGCAGCCGTAGCGAAGCGGACCACGCGACCTTTTTTGCACTTTAGGGCCCACGTTGGCGCCGGGATAAGGCCCTCTCCAGTGTGCTCCCAAAGTGATGCCCAAACCTTCTCTCCCTTAGGCCGTCTCCAGTGATTAGCTCTTGGCTAGCTCATAGAATATTTTCTCATATTTTAATAGGAGAGAGAAAAGAGCTATCTCTTGTCTAAGAGATAGTCTTATACACACACTTCGAGATTATGTGAGAATAATAAGTGGGGTCATTTATATTAAGAGCTATGCGCTAAGAGATAGGTCATTTGAAGGGTTGTCTCTTAGAGTGCTTAGAGCTAGATACTAGCTCTTATTGTTGCGGATGCTCTTGTAGGCATCGCTCTCTACACTACATGTACCGGTGCCAGCTTTCAAAGATTCGGGAGCGGAGCAAGTAGAGGCAGCGGTGCCTTGCAACTTAAAAAAAAAGATTCTTGTACCCTGTGAGAGAAGAGTATATGTTGGTGTGAGATAAGGCCCTCCACAATGTATAGCGGTGCCAAAAAAATAACTAGGTCCCACCTCTTTTTTTAGCATCACTCTAGACAAGCCGCAGTGGATGGGCAGCACTCGACGCTATTCATGGGACCCATGGAACAAGAAAGTAGAAATAAAAAATATATCACACACCGGCGCATCGGCTGAACAGTTGATAAACAAAATACTATTTTATGCTTCGGGCATCGGCTGGCACCGGCGCAAGTAGTTGCGTCGCTCTGCAATTTTTGGCATCGCTCGGAGTTGGCTCCGCTTGCTGCAATGGTGAGAGTAGCGCCAAAATCTTCTCTCTCTTGTTTTGGGCACCACTCGAAGCCTACATTGTGGAGGGCTAAGAGCCAATAGAAAACACCTGTACCGTCAGATGTCAGAAGATAGCTTCGGTGCTACTCGCTCCCTCTGTCTCAAAATACATGTCACTAGAAAACCGTGTTTCTCTCACAGACACGTTTCCTACTGACATCTAAAAAGAGACGGAGGGAGTAACTTTGTACACACTGTATTCCATCCGTCCCTAAATAAGTGTCGTTCTCGCTTCCCGAGAAAAAGTTACCGACAATTATATATTAAAATATATTAATATTTATGCTAATTAATTAGTATCATCGGAAAGATTTTTACATCTAGTTTTTTAACAAAATTATTTGGAAATATAAATATTGCACATATTTTCTACAAATTGAGTCAAACACGTGACACGCACACCAACGACGACACTTATTTAGCGACGGAGGGAGTAAGTAGGAGAAGCAGTGCTTGTTTTTCTGCCATCGGGTCCACAGATTTTTTCTAGCTCTACTTCACACTGCGGAAGGCCTAAAGGTGCTGCCTGCGCGTGTCGTGTCGTGGCAGGCGGTCTCGCTCGCAGTCGCAGAGTGGCAGAGGTCGATCGCAGTCGCCGCCTCTGGGCTCTGGGCCTGGGTGGGTGTCCATACCATCCACGAGCGACGGGCGACGGGAGAGACACCTGTACCTCTGCCGATGATACTGCTGCACGGCGGTCTGCGGGCGATAGGCTTCGTATTCCTAGTTCCTTCCCCGTTCCGCCACCCGCCGACCCCGATCGGACTGGTTATTCTCTTCATCAGCGACAAACGCAGCTTTATCTCGGGGGGTTTTTTTCGCTTGGGGATAAAAGGGGTTAAGGTGACAAATTGATCAAAATAACACGCACTACTATGACGGACTGACTCTGAGACCGACTGGCCACCTAACCTGATTAGGAATAAAAGGGGTTCAAAGGTCACTTCTGCTATGGATAACACCACGGTGACGACGAGACGGGACGGGACGTGCGGCGGCACCATCCGGAGGAGCGAGCCCACAGTCCATGCTTGCTCGCGACATCAGAAACACCCCTCCAGCTCCAGCCGCTCACGTCGCAGCAGGAAAACCGAGTCAAGAGACTGGCCCTTTTCCAAACCATACTAGCATGGCACCAAGTAGTCAAACACGATGCGTGTTCGGATGCGATGCGCGCGCGCCCCACGCTGAAGTAATCAACCAATGATGAAGTACGGGCAGCACATGGGCTGTACGTAGTTCTAGATCTGGGGGCATTCTTTATTTCTTTAATTAACGAATTCTGAACCCCAAGTTCTAGATCGTTCATTGCAGTGCAGTTACTGTATCAAAGTTTGTTTTTCCAAACGACCAGCACGCAAGATCCACAGAATGAAAACAACAGTAGTTCAGTACACATATACTGTACATATTACTGATATAGACAGCAGGTGATATATTTATGCATATATCTGTAGCAATATCATATCATAGTTCAGATTATGGTAAGCGTCCAAAATGGTACAGCGGCAAAGACAAACAGACAGAACACAGGCGATGCCAGCACACTCACCACCATCAATCAGGTAACGACGGCCGAGATCAAGCCCGGTGTTGCGAACTGAGTACTTACTTATATATACAAAAAAGGAAAGAACAACGCATCTCATATGTCAAAACACTATGCACAAACACACCACTCTTCTCCTGCAAGCTCATCTCGTACGCCATGGACGACGATCTTATTCTCAGACCACCTCTACCGGCTCCATACACCTACAAGCATATATGTAATAATATACCTGTTGGCTGCTGCCACTACTGGGAACCAGAGCTCGAACAGAGAAGTACATGCATCACCTTGGTGGCTTCTTCTCCTCTACTACTTTCAAAACTGGCAAGACGTGCCCAGCCTCGGCATCGGGCGTTGGCCGACGCCAGCAGTGTGCTTCCGGGTGCGAAAGGCACCTGGGAGCAGCTCCTGTAACTTGTCGAGGAATGCACTCCACTCTTTCGGGCTCATGTCCGACAGCTTCACAAAACTAGCGCTGGGCGGGAGCAGCTCATTGGCGCTCCTGCTCCGGACTGATGCTCACTAGCTTTGCCACTGTAGTTAGTTCTACATGTCACTTTACCCTTTGTAACTCCTCTACGGTAGGGTTTAGATTTCCCAATGAAGCCAAGCCCTTCATGGACGACGACAACTTGGAGATGGAAGGAATCTTCTGGGGCAATGCACTGGTCAAGATGTCATCATCCTCGTCCTCCTCGGTCTCATCTTCGTCTTCCTCGTCGCACTCATCTAGCTTGGATAGTGGATTTCTAGAACTTGCCTTCATGCTGCCAAACCTGCAGAAAGTTGGTGGTTCAAAGGCATCCGAAACATCCTCACTGTCAAGAAGGAATTGGGTGAAGTCATCATCGTCATCTTCAACTCCGGCTTCGTCAGGAAGAAAAAACTCTCTTTCCTCAACCCACTTCCTTGCCTCCATGCAGAGAAGCTCAAGCTGACTTGGTTCCTCTTCTTTTGCAGTGAACTGCCTGCTCATCATGTCCCCTATCTCCGAGAGGCAGAGACCAAACGCTGCAGCTTCCTTGAGAAATACTGTTGACAGCACCAGCACCCTAAGACATGCCTCTCGTATCATAGGTAGCTCCGTGCGTAGCATTTCTGCATCTGTTACAGGATCCAGTTTTGCAATGTATTCAAGTTCCTCCTCAGAGAAAGGAACAGATGCCTGCGGCCAGTGGATCCACTCAAAGTAAGGGTCTTCTAGGCATTCTGGAAGACAAAGACCATGGTCAATAGGAATCAGTTCGGTCTGCTCTCCAAAATTGTCAGCCCCAGGACCAAGCTTCTTGACCAGAAGATTTCCAGCATGCCTATCAGTGTTGAAGATTCTAATATCAAGTATCCCAATCCTATGCACTGCAGATACAGGGAAGCTTGAGGTCCCATGGTCACTAGCATCAAAATCATGAGGAATGAACTCCTGCAGTGATGCAATCTTGCTCACAGCCTCTGATTTTTTGCAGAATACTTTGCTTTTGCAGCCAACGCAGTCATTCACATTGAAGATGTTGTGTGTTATCTTGACCAACATGGTGCGAGGAACATTTGCAAAGTTACCGTAGTCGAGGAGGTAAGCAGCAACCTCTCTGAAGCCTGTCTCACCAACCCGCACAGATCTTTTCAGACCTGGCTGTCCCAGAGCCTTCCCCACAAAACCTTTTGGATTGTTTGGGGCAAATGGTTCCTCGTCAGTTGGCTTGACAATTGCAACACGCTCTCCCCAGATGTTCTTGAAGTAGTAGGCACCACCCATCCCACTGTTAACAGCAACTGGGTCAACACCATTCTTTATGGCTTTAGTGACATCCTTTGCAAGCTGCTTCATCCGAGACGAAGGGCTTGAACAGCCAAGGATTTCAATGGGTCCGCTTCGGTCTCTTTGCCAAACGTCCTTGCCAGTAGGAGAGAGGCAAGGTGTGGAATTGCTTCGGTGAATCTGATTCCTTTTGAGAAGCAAGGGTGAGTCATTGCGAATGCTGCTAAGATCATCACTCAGAACCAGGTCACCAAAGGTCAATGAGCTCTCATCAGTGGGCACATTGAGGGCTATCTGCAGCTTCTTTTTCACAGTTTGCACATTTTCTCCTCTCTCCAGCTCGATGCCAAGGACAGAACCATTGTCAGTTTGGACAAAGACCCTCTTCCAGCTAAGTTGCCTCCCCTCAGTTCTGCTACCTCCAGGATATTCACTGCTAAAGCTCCGATCCAGGACTGCCACAGCCATCTGTGTCTGAACAGGACAGTCCGAATCCCTGGACATAGAAGAGCTGAAAGGAGCTGCCTATATCTGCAAACTTCTCTCGTGTACTCCACCAGAGAAGCAAGCAACAACACAGCAAGGGCAAGCCAAACTTTTGCAACTTGCAGCCAGCAGTCTTTGGAGAAGAGAAGATCTCACCACCTCTGCATCAACTGAAGATCAATATCACAGGACCATTGATTGATGTATATATCCTGGGAGGAGAAAAAGAAAAATGAATACTATATAATACAAAACAAGCTTCCATGCAATGATAAATGTAAGATTCTACACAAAGTTAGGAAATACAAAAAATGTGGAGTGATTATAGATGTATGATACAAATCGCATGTAACATAATAACAGAACCTCTCAAGTTACTTCCCTAAACGATATTGTTTGGATCATCTTCTTTCCTCATTCCGTTGCAGGACTAAGTTACAGTCATTTGCCAGAGTGAGGTAGCATGGTTTCACAAGTTTATGCCAGATAAACATATTCACAACTGTTGAGCAGAATAAGTACTAGATTGTATGGGAGTGTTGCAAGTTTATAATAGATAAACCTTGCATCTGCATTTTAAAATCACCGGTAACAAGAATAAATTGAAGATTTCGGCAACAAAGCAAGGAATAAGGAACACTATACTAGAAATGTCAGCAAGCTTAGATCTCAATCTCAGGCAGAGAGTAGAATCAATTGAGTGGAATCTACAACATCACTAAAATGTAAAGAAAATAATAATTAACCTCTCTTAGGAAAAATAACCAATTGAAGAAAAACTGAGATCATTCCGCCTGTTTTGGTACAAGGTGACCACATCTCATCAGAATCACATAGGTTTGTAATACAATCCAGTGGCTGAGAGAAAATAGCTACTATAAATAGCGTCAGTCCATACAGGGATAGACAGATTTTGCATGCGACCAGAAATGAAGTAGGATTAATTAATTAATGGTGACGAGCTAAATAAGGACTGCAAAGTTCAATTGATTTAAGTCCACAAAATGCTAGGAACAAATCGATTCCCCTACGCAGATAATTAAAAAAATCTCTTTAAGAGAAAATCCCCGAGCGCTGACCGGATCAAATTGTTCAAATAGCTCACACGGCTTCACACCAGTGAGAAACACTCAGCTCAAATGCTTTTTTTTTACTCGAGTCTACGAATTTCCGACGACTGAACCCAATAAAATCAACGACTAAAGAGCATTAAAATACGAGCTATGCATAGATCCTACACGTTTGATAAGGAATTATACCAGTCCCAAATCCCTCGTATTTCCAATCGAATAACACCGAAAATCAGAAAGCCAAAACACGCCTCATGAAACCCGTTGCCATTCACCAATGAAATTTTTGGGACAACGCCGGCGGTCTAGAATCACGAACGAAAATTTTTTTGGACGACGCCGGCGGGTGTGGAATCACGCTCTGAATCCATAGAAGGAGCAAGCGAAAAAAATCAGTGGCAGTCGCAGGCGCTCATTTCGACCAAACGCCTCCGCAAAATCCGGAAATTTAGCGAGCCCGCACGAGCACCGGCAGCTGCGGCCCCCGCCGAATGACATTTCACCACAGGCCGAGGAGGTGGCGTGGGGACTCACCGGCGGGACGGATCTGGGCGCTCGCGGGCAAGGAACGGCCACAGCGCCGCCTCCCTCCTCCTGCGGCGGCGTAGATCCGACGTCCGGGCGCGTCGCCGGAGCAGATCCGGCGGCCGGGCGGTGCGCCGTACGCGTCCCACGGTGGCGCGATTCGTGAGCCTTTTGTTCCCTCTCTCTCTCTGTAGTGTGTGTGATTTGTCCTTTTCCCTCCGGGCTAAACTCGTCCTGGGTTCGAGAGACGGGTTAGTTCCATAACCGCGGTTAACGAGACCCCTCGCCGCCATCTTATAGCCTCACACTTTTGCGTTCGGGACCTCGCAAATTCGTATATTTTCTGAAACGGTGCTCTTGTCTCAGGAGTCACGACAAGGAAAATTTGGCCCTTGCACATTGTTGTACGTCGCCCCCCTCGTGGTTTGGTGTATTGCACACGACAAGATTGAGGAGCTTGATCTCCGTTCACTTCAGGTCAGGTTGATGTGGAGCGTGATGTTCGTATGTAGTGTACAGCTCAGGCCTTGTTTAGATGCACTTATTTTGCAAAATTTTCCATCACATCACCATCATATCAATATTTGGACTTATGTATGGAGCATTAAATGTAGATAAAAAATAACTAATTGTCATTTTAGTATGTACACGTCGGGACAAATTTTTTGAGTCTAGTTGGTCCATATTTGGACAAAGTTTGTCAAATAACAACGAAAATGCTACAGTGAAAATTTTGCAAAATGAATGCATCTAAACACACACTCAGAATGTGTTTCTCATTGCTTGTTTTGCAAGAGAGGTAAAAACAAGCAAGCTTGATTTTGGAAATCAACTAATACGACAGTATGTTTAAGGATGTATAGGTATCATTATCTGTTTAGTTTTCTCCACCCTGTTTATACTATACTACTATGCTTTCGAGTTGTCTGTCTTCAAACTTTTCCAATTTTGTTCACGTCGCTTGGGGAAATGTTTCGAGTTAGCATCACTTTAGAATTTTAACCTGCTCACGTCATGTCAAACAATTACTAATAAATACTATAAATGTGCATCTAGACATGAACCTGGCGATTTCCCAGAGCAGACACAATTATGTTATGAGAGCTAGAAGTATCTGGTCCTCGAAGTCATATTTAGGCATGGCAAGCCATCATACTTTTAGGAGCCGAAGTAGTTGGTAACAAGTTGGTTTATATATATTGAAAATAAATAAATAAATAAATTGCTATTGGTGCATGGCACATGGCAGAGATATGCATGACTGGAATTACTGTAGGAGAGTAGCCAGCTTTTGCTTGATGCAATTCCAAGCAGTCCTATTCGGCTATTCCTTCCTACACGACGATTGGTCGCACTTGTCTAGCTACAACATTATACTCCAAAGCCCCTCACCGCAAAACAAAAAGTATTGCTGTGCCTTTGCGCAAAAGCGGGCCCTCCTGATACTACTTTCACGGGCCGAGCCCGCAAGCAGCAGAAAGACAGGCAAACAATTTCTCGGACCAAAAGAAAATAAAGTACGGACGTTGAATTGAATTTAATAGAGGAGGGAGCCCATCACGCCGTCTGTTTGCTTTGGGATCGGAAGGCTCTAGAATCCCCAGTACGACGGCCTCCACAATCCACATGGCGCCGCGACCGCCCCGTGACGAGGGGCCCGCATGCAGCGTCCGCTCATTCGCGATGCGCGAGAGCCCCGCGCGCGCTGCCGGCAGTCCGGCACGGAGGCAGCAGCAGCGCAGGGTGCGCGTGCGGTCCAGTCACCAGTGGTGGCGTGCGATCGTCGACCAGGAGGGAAAAACTGGCCGTGTCTGGCAGCCTTGCCCTCTCGGCTCGGACCGGCTCTCGCGGCGCGGGTGGGACCGGGCCGCGGGCCGTGGGCCGCGGCGGGTTCCGGCTTCCTGCCACGCGAACGCAACGGGGGTGACTTGACTCGTCCGTGACCACATAATATCTGCCCTGCCGAGGCTCTTCTTCGTCTGTGTTCATGACTGAAATTGACCGGGAAGTAGTCTAAAAAGTGGGAAACATAAATATTTTGGCGTGAATTCGGTTCAATACGAAGTGTTCGTGGTCTGGACGTTTGGCACCAGCTGAGTCAGCGACAGCCTGATTGGTCAAATTTTTCTGAGCACGATCGCGTCTACCTGGTTGGCGATCCTTCGTCAAAACTCAAAACACAGTGATGCATGATAACTGACCATGCATGCTGCGTCGCTGCTGTCTTAATCGGCTGTTCGCACGCTTCTCACCTGTCCATTTCTGTTTGATGCATGCATGATGCATACTCCCTCCGTCCCATAAAAATGACTTTTTAGCATCTCTAGCTAAAGGATCACTTATTAGGGCGGAGGGAGGAGGGAGTACGCATGGAGAATAGCAAACTCGAGCATTGACCACCAGAGAGCGCGGCGGTGCCGGTGTGGCTATCATGACTGGAAGTCTGGAAGACTTGCTCACAAGATCTGGCGTTGTAAAAGCGATCTTATTTTATTTTTTTACATTATATTAATTGCACAACGCATCCAACACCATACACATGCAGTAAAGAAAGAGAATAAAAATCAAGATGTAGCTACATATATATACTCCCTCCTATAGCAAACAAATGTCGTTTAGAACAACGACATGGTTTTCAAAGCATAATTTGACCACTTTTTTTAAAAAATATTTGTTGTATAGTGGTATATGTATATTTTTATGAAGTACTTTTAAAGATAAATTTATTTACATATACTATAAGAAGAGAGTATGTGTGGAGTATAGTACTATACTCTCTACGTGTCTAATATTTATCGTTTTCGCTTTATAAATAATATTTTTGACTTAAATATATATTAAAATATTAATATTTATAGTACATAATTAGTATTATTGGATAAATCTAACTTTTTAACAAAATTATTAGGAGATATAAATATTACATGTATTTACTGTAAATCGAGTTAAACTTGTGTTGCGTACACTGAAGACGACAATTATTTAGTGATAGAGGGAGTATAGACACTGAGAGTTGATCAAAACTTTTTTTTTCCTGTTCGCGGAGCAAGGAATATGCAGGTCTGTCCATGAAAGATGGGACAGAGGTACCTGCTCGATTATTAGGCTCAGGACGAGAATCACTTGGCAGTAAAGCAGCAGTGCTACCGAGCCAGACACTACTATAACAAATGTCTCATTGCCCCACTCCACGGCGACTAAAGCGACATCTTTGACTTTGAACCAGAAAAATAAGGTTAAAGCTCTTCGATTCGCTTCAAAAGAAGTACTGTACGTGCACTTCACTTCTTTTCTTTTTAAAAAATATATAACATATGTAAAGATTTTTATGAGGGGAAAACCATTTATGCTATATTATATTGTTTCCGGGTGAAAAACTAACTCTGTACACTCGAATTTTTTAGCATGCTAAGAGATGAAATTCAGGTGCTCTAGAGGAGTTCCACATCCACATTAAAGATGCTTTAAAAACCAGTTGAAATACTCATTCACTGCATCGCCAGTTCTTATCTAGAAAAACACCAAAATAATCAATTCTCTAATTCTAACAGAAGTCGAGCGTAAATCTATGAATCTTTAGTTACACAATTTCTGCCTAAAACCCATATCACTACTAGAGAAATGGTCTTTGGGCGATAGACAGATTCGACCATTAGCCTCGAATATTTTTGTGTCCGGGGCTAAAAGTTCTTTAGTCCCGGTTGGTAGGTTCTTTTTCCTCGAGGCAACCGGGACTAAAGGGTCAGTGTTCTTTAGTCCCGGTTGGTAATTATACCAACCGGGACTAAAGGAAGGACCTTTAGTCTCGGTTGGTATTACCAACCGGGACTAAAGGACCTTTTAGTCCCGGTTGGTAACACAAACCGAGACTAAAGGTCCTTCCAGACACAATTTAAAAAGAAGGAGTATCCTATTCTGTCAGATGTGTAGTGTAGCTCAGTTGGTAACGCACGTGAAGGCTAACTGTACGGTCTTGAGTTCGAATCTCCCAGCCACAACATTTTTATTCCAAACCTTTAGTCCCGGTTCGAATACTGTAGCAAACCTCATTTAGTCCTCGTTTTTATTCCAAACCTTTAGTTCCGGTTCGAATACTGTAGCAAACCTTTAGTCCCGGAACCATGGTCCCGGGTCCAGACCCGGGACTAAAGGTCCATCCTCCAGTAGTGTATTAAAGTGGTTCCGGGTCCAGACCCGGGACTAAAGGTCCATCCTCCAGTAGTGTATTAAAGTAATCACTATAACACTAGTAAAAGGTTGAGTATGAATCCACTATTAAACATAATTGGCATAAACTAAAATTAAGCCACGGAAGAAAAAAAAAGTACACTCTCTACCGCTATGGAGGGTTCGTGCTCGTTAAACTTAAAGATTGAGCAACATTTGCTTTTGCAAATAAGTTTATTATAAAATATATTCATCTAATCCTAATGATAGATAATTATGAATGCACATAAATATTAGCAATTTGTATATATTTGAACAAAGTGGAAGTGTCTAATTTCTCGGGAAAAAATCAGAATGCCTTTATGGGACTGAGGAGCAACACACACTCTTTATCTATCATCAATTGAATACAAATTTAGTATGTATACTCCACCTATATAGAAAAAAATAGATGACGTTTTGGACATCAACACGATCTCTAAAGTATAACTTTTACTCTCTTTATATTAAAAATAATTATTTTAAAGTTTTTTTGATAAATATAGGAAATATTTATCAACAAGTGTTATACTAAAAATATTTATCAAAAAGTGTTATACTAAAAATATTTATCAAAAGTATTATATTTATGCAAATTTATGAAAGTATTTTTAAGACAAATCTATTCATATGGTTTTTATATTTTTAAACTCAATAACTTAAATATTTTCATGATTTATATTTCTAATGTTTAATCGAAACCATTTCTAAAACGTTATTTATTTTCTCTCCGGAGCGAGTAGACAGCTAGCGAACGGTAAAAGGTTTATAAAAACTTTGTCGTACAGTACCTCTCGGTGCACAGTACAGCGTGGGAGTAAAGATTGACGCCGAGGAGGCAAGGATCCTGACGGGTGCAGAGGGGGCAAAGAAGCAATGCGCGCGGCAGGTCATAAAAGCCGGCCGTGCACGTCTTGCACCCAGGGCCACGGGCCACCAGGCCAAGCCAAGCCAAGCCGTTCCCGTTCCCAGCACTCCTCTCCCCCTCGCACTGATACTGAGACGCATACGTGACGACGCACGTACAGGGTGTGCCATATACTACGGCCTTTTGGGAGTAAAGTCCACCGCACGCATCTCTGGATCCATCCCTCCCCAACCGCGCGCACATGCAACACCCACACCACAGTTTATTTTAGAGTTTGATTGATGCCACACCACAGCCAGAAAATTACGCTTGGTGGATGGATTACGCTGACCCACGGACGGATCCCATCACGAGGGCTCCAGGAGTCCAGGCTCCAGCCAGAAAAAATATCGCAGGCCCCGCGCTCGGCGCTTGCGCAGCATCATGTGCTTTGGTGGAATTTTTTTTTATTAATAACCCAATTAAATAAAAAATTTCATAAATAACACTGTCTATTTTTTTTTTTTGCAAAACTAACCCTTTTGCCGCGCCGTCCCCAATGGCGCAGCAAAAGCGTTAGCCACGCCATGCATGGCGGCGCGGCAAAATCGCCACCGTGGCACCGCCCGGCCACGCAGGCCCTGGTGGGCCCCTCTCGTCGCTTTGCCGCGCCAGGCGGGCTGGCGCGGCTAGTGCGTTTGCCGCGCCAGGCGGGCTGGCGCGGTCAACGGATTTGCCGCGCCAGGCGGGGTGGCGCGGCAAAGCCGATCTAGATCTGGCCGTCGCGCCGAGCAGCAGGCTCCTCCTCATTCCTCTCTTCTCCCAAACCAATTCAATCCAATCCATTCCATTTCATTTCATTTCATTCCTCCTCTCTTCATCTCCCTCCCTCAATCAAACTTGTCTACAAGAGGTATTTTGATCCATATTATTGTTCTTTATCCATATTTGCAATGTAGGATTGAACCATATTTTTGTAAGTTAGGGTTTGTAGACAATATTTATTTTGATACTGTCGTGACGTTAGTTGTTAATTAATGATGGATTTGTTCATGTATTAGACTTTTTATATCTGTTTTGCTTAATATTTTGTTCATTTTGTGTACAATTTTTTTGTGTAATATTTGTTACGTCATTATGTAGATTTATAATTAATCATAATGTATGTGTAGCGTTGACATATTTTTTATTGTTAGGATGTCGCGTCGTGGCAAAGCTAGTAAGACAAGGTAAGATCGGTACATTGTTGATTTATTTGTCTGTTTTAATGAAGTAATTTTGTGTTATGTTCATTTGTCATTGCGTTGATGATTGTAGGCAGCCTCTCACGGGCAATGCCTATGCCCGTTTGTCATTGCCTAGCGGTGTTCCGGTGCCCATGTGCTACTGCGGCGATGATTGTAAGGTCGCAATATCTGATGAGGAGCACACATACGGTCAGAGGTATTGGATGTGTGAGAATTATGCCTTTGACCCTACACCTAAACAGATCCGTATTGGACTGATGGTGAGAAGCTGATGGCTTGTTCTATACATGAATGAAAAATCATTTATATTTTATTACCTAATTGATTTAGTCGTATTTTGCAGGAGCCTCCACCACTATGTGACTTCGAGCAGTGGATCGACACTGAGATGAAGCCGGAGGACAAGGAGCACGTAGAGAGGATGAAAAAGTGGGCTGCGGAGGACAAGGAGCGTTTGGAGAATAGACGCAAAGAAGAGGCAGCACAAAAGCAGCATGAGGAAGAGCAAGAAGAGGGATGCAGCTAGAGCGTAGCGTAGGGGGAGGGGAGAAGAGGCTTGAGCGTGTGCGCCGTGCCAAGGCTGCCATGGAGCAGGATCCGGATGCTGTGAGGAAGGGAAAATGGCCTCGTTGCACTCAGTAGTGTGGTAGGTTCAGTAGTCATTATTGAGTAATGAACATTGTTGTCATTTGGTGGACTTGTTAGTGTATTGTACTCTTGGTTTGTACTTCCGTGTACCGTTTATTTCGGATCCTCGATTATGTAGTCTTGAACTGCACTTTGTTCGGCTTTATTATATGTTGTTGTATTGTTTGCGGTAGTTCATGTGTCATTGATTTTTTGTGGGATAAAGTACGAGAAATAGAATAGAGCAAACCATTACACAAACAACAAACTAGTACATGGCATGTGAGGACCTTTTACCGTAACTTGGTGAAAAGGTCCTAGACTAATCCTAACATGCCTTAGGTAATTGATTGACACAACACAACACGCACATAGTGATCTAAGTAGTCTAGAAGCCGTCCCACATAGCAAACTGAGTAGACCCTTCTCCGTAATAGCCTCCCATTGCGGGTGGTGGTGGTGGTGGCGGTGGTGGGGGCGGCGGTGGAGGCCCCTTGTTCTTGTGATGCGGGCAGTTGCAAAATGGATCAAGGCATATTGCTTCATCTGAACCGCCTGCATCGCTGTCGTCATCATCATAGTCCTTGAGCATGCTTTTAACTTCTCTTTCAAGATCGTCGATACGACGCTGCAGATAATAGATGTATTCCTGATGCGGCCATATTGGAGGAGGATCCACCCATCTGGTGAAGCCGCAGTTTTCTTCGGAATAGAAGACTGTCATTCACAAAATGACTAAGTATTAGCAAACATGAGAGGCATAGCAACAACAATTAAATAAAGTTACCCATGCTCGCGGGCATTTGAAGAAACGTCGGCTTGCCTCCAGGTCGTCGTGGAGCATCTGCACCAAACAGTCCTCACCATGGCGACATTTTGGCCAGTCCTCTAAACGGTTATCATATCCCCTAAGAGGACGGTCCCGGCTGAAATCCTTTTTGCTCTCAACGGGAAAGTCATATAGTGCCTCTAAGAAGAAATCAGGACCAAGAGATCCCTCCCACACAATGGGAGGTTGTAACGTAACGGCCCTAATCCCATGGCCCACTGATCACCGTCAACCACTGACAGTCGATCCGTACAGCCAAGTGATTAGGACCGGTTCCGCTACTGGGCTACATCAGTGCCCGATGTCCGCAGGATCATCTCACAATTCAGTTACAATCTCTTTAACATTTTGACAAATAACATCGGAGTAAATAGCGGAAGACTTAGATAACAATAGTTTTACAAACCAGGGTTCAACATAAAATTAAAGTGAAGTTATTACAGACCATAGTTCAAATAGATAGAGTTGGCAGAGTAGCATATGACAACAACTGAACGGTAAAGATACTTCACCCAGCCCGAGGGTGAATAATCACTCATCGGCCTCATCGGCCTCTTCCTGAACAACAGTCACACAGCAGGGTCCAAGGCATACTGAGGAATCTGCCATACCTGCAACATGGGTAATAAAACCCTGAGTACAAGGTACTCAACAAGACTTACCCGACTAAAGAAAAAGGGAGAAGACTCAGGAATGCAGGCTTAGGGTAGTCAAGGTAAGGCTTAAGCAAGATCAAGTATTTTGCAGAAAAGCATTTTGTAAACCTTATTTTATTTTTGAAAGATTCGGTATTCCTCAATTCTTCATCATTCATGATTCATTTTACATTTCAAAACATTCCTAGTTGAGAACCACTCTCCGTTGACAGTCAGTGGACCAAGTCTCCATAACCGAGGAGCAACGTTAATCCGGATAAATAATACTCAGCTGAGGATCCCTATCCACACTGCATATGTAGCACCCAAGCTTGCATATGCCAACTCGTCTACCACGATTCCTCCAAGATTGGGCCCGGTCCTACGCCACCCGGAAGTACAGTACACCACTCCAATCCGGGACTCTAACCCACGTGGGTACATGCTACTTCCGCCATCTCTCCACTCCCAGTGCGCGGTTGTCGGTCCAATAATGGATTTCTCGGAGCCAGAGCTTTCCGTAGTATGTGAATAGTTACAAGTCTTGACCAGCAGGCCCCCATACGGATGGTCCCTACATTTTTTCCGCCAGCGACAAGCACCTCGGGACTCTAACCCAAGAGTACAGGTCCTGTCAGTTTTTCAACCCTGTCCCGGTCGTGTCAACTGTTGAGTCACGGACTACAACATGACGGCACCGTACGCAAGGACAACCTCTCCTTCCCATTGACTAAGTACGGATCAGATACTTAGCCAATAGTGGGAGTAAACCAGAAATTCCCATAAAGTTCTTTAAGTGATCACACTTTTGAAATTGACATTTTTATTGCAAAGTCTAAATCAATAAGCATTGCTAAGCATTTTTCAAACACTTTTGAAAAGCAGGTGTCGGGTGTTTCAATGGTCAAGGTGGATAATGCATCAATTAGGATAGCACACAACTCCTATAAACCTAATGCAGTAATTTAACTCAAAAGCATTTAAGGAAATCACTTTATAAATTCAAGGAAGGGTTAAATGCACCGGGGCTTGCCTTGGATGGCAAAAAGAGCAGACTCGGGGTTGGTGGTGTAGGTGCCGGAGCTCGGGGTTGCCTCGGGGGACAGATCCTTCGGTGGCTACCTCGACTTCAGGTCCTTCTTCGTCAACTATACGGATGCAATGATGAATGCTCATGAGAATGATGACATGAACTTATGGTGCAAGACAATTCCACTGATTCTAGATTACTTTTAAACAAGGCATAAATGAAATCATAGCATCACAACAGCATAGACCAAAGGGGTAGGGGTCTAGGAACATCAAATCCAAAGATCACATTATCAAACATTGATTACCAACCCTAAACCATCTTTTCTATTTTCTTAATTTATTTAAAAGGTCATTTTATGAAGTTGCTCCAAAAATTACCAAATTAATCACATAAGTTCATTATGGTGTAGATAGATGGCAAAACAAATTTCATAATTTTTGGAGGTCATTAAGGTGTTCAAATAATTCTAGACATTAATTAACAAAAGGCACTATTTAACAATTAAAATAAAAGCTCAAAAATCCACTTGTTCCAAAAGACTTTAAAATTTTACCAGAGACTAAACATGGCATAAGAAGCTCACAAAAATTTTTCTCATGATTTTTGGAGTTATAAATCACTCTCCAAAAATACCAAAACCCTCATTTTTCAATTAAAAGGGGAATTTTGTATTTTCAAATTTTTGCACAAAACTCAAGTTTCATATTTTTATAAAATACTCCAGAGCATAAAGAGTCTACCACAAAAATTTCAGAATTTTTGGATGCACACAGAAAATCATACAAAAAAGAGAAAACAGAACACTATTCACATTTCTCAGAAAAGAGAAGAGCACTGTGCTCTTTCTAGGCCGGGCTCGGGCGAATCACGGGCTCGGGCGAATCGCACGGGGTCGGTCGAGACGGGCTCGGTCGAGACGGAAGCGACAGCCTCGTCCGAGGCCTGGCCCGGGGCTCGGGCGAGACGGAGAAGTGAGCCTCCGTCCGAGGCCTGGCTCGGGCGAAGCGGAGAACATGCGTCGCCGAGGCTTGGGCTCGGGCGAAGCGGAGGGGAATCAGAGGCTGGAGGCTCGGATGCTTACCACGTGTCGGAGGCAGGGCTCGAGGGTGAGGCTCGACTTGTGCTCGAGGGTGAGGCTCAGCTTGTGCTCGAGGGTGAGGCTCAGCTTGTGCTCGAGGGTGAGGCTCGACACGCTCGAGGGAGAAGACGACAGCGGCGGTGCTCCGGCGATCCGGCGGTCCTGCGCAGCACATGCGACCGCAAGGGCCGGGTTAGAGTCGCACGGAACCAAGGAACTCGACACGGGGGTCGGTGAGAGATGATCACGGCCGGAGGCGGCGAATTCCACGAACCCGAGCTCGCCGGGTTTCTGCCGGGAATGGGAACGGCGAGCTTACGCCGGGCAAACGGAGACGGGGAAGGTGAAATTGAAGGGTGGGAGAGCTTCACGAGCTCAAGGCGGAGCTTTAGGGCTAGCTGGTGGAGCGGCGGAGTGTCTGGAGTTGTCTGTCCACGGTGGCGGAGGTGGAGTGAGGAGCTCGGCGCTCCGGCGGCTTATATAGCCGCGGCTATGGGACGGTAGAGACTTCGGGTTGCGCGGGTAAGGTTTGCGGGGGCGTGCGCACTCGATTGCGCTCTGGCGGATAAGCTGTCGCGCAGCCGGGGCTCGGGCGCAAGCTCGGCCGGCGATGACCACGCGGCGGCGGCGGCTGGGCACTGTAGGGGCCGAGAGCGAGGGTCAGCGCTCGCGTGCGGGCGCGGAGGGACCGGGGAACAGCGGTGGCAGGTTGGTGGCGCGTGGGGAGCAGCCGCCTGCGCTGCAGCCGCAGCGCCGGCGCCATGGCCGGGCCCCCCCCCCTTCCCTCTGGCTCTACGGGAAGAAGAACAGTGCTAGGGTCTAGGGTTTGACTTTTGCCAGTTTCTGTATTTTGCAAAAATCTCCCAAATTTGAACTGTGCGACAAAAACTCAAAATACCAAAGTTGCTCAGAAAAAAAGAGATCTACAACTTTGTCAATATGAACATTTTCAAATTCCAAATAGTTTTTGAACTATATTCAAAACAGAAAAGGGAACATTTTTCAACTTTGATTCAAATCAAAATTACTTTGGATTTCAAACTGAAACTTGAAAATCTTTATATATGAAAGTTGTTCCATTTGTCAAAACCTACAACTTTGCTAATATACATTTTTTCTGAAACTCAATAGTTTTTGATTAACTTTTCAAAACTGAAAAGGGGACAAAATCTGGAATTTGAATGAATTTGAAATTACTTCAAATTTTATATAGAAACATGGAAATCTGTAAATACCAAAGTTGTTCCTCTTGATCAGATTCACAACTTTGCTTTTTGAACCAACCCAAAATTTTGAATTTTGAAATGTTATTTAAAAGGGAATAAATCCAGGTTTGGGAATTTAGGGTTTTGCAAAAGGGATTTCAAATCAAATCTGATTTTTGGACTTTGATCAAGGCAACAAACATCAGGGCACTAAATTTGAACAAGAATTACCTAGGACTAGGCACAGAGGTGAAATTACCATTTTGCCCCTATAGGAAGAAGTGGGCTAATAAGGGTTTTTGCAATAGAGATACATCACATAAAATGATACACTAAGCAAATGCATACACATGAAATCATGATCAAGATGATTAATGATGCTAGTGATGATATGTCAAGTTAATTACATGCTTAAACACCAGAGGTGTTACAGCCTTCCCCCCTAAAGAAATCTCGCCCCAGATTCTGCGTCTAAAGAAAGGATCAAAGAGGGATAAGGCAAAACTTTACATAGAGAGGTCCCTTCCTCCCACCCTTTCCTCTCCCGCCTTTGGACGAACCTCCAGACATCTCTACTACGAACCTCGCAAGCTCTGCTGAAGTTGTTGAATATGCAAGGCGCTGATGGGTTTATATAGGCGGAGCCCTGGTTTTGAACTTGTGAATTATCTCAGCTGCATTGTGAGTGGTAGTTAATGCAACTGAAAAGGCTATTCGCTGAAAAATCTAATCACTGAAAAGCCTATATACTGAAAAGCCTATACACTGAAAAGCCTATACACTGAAAAGTCTATGGGAATCAAAACTGCAGAGCACTTATGAGGACAGGACACGACACTGAAAAGGCTGTGCAACAAGATGCCAGCTTTTGCCGCGCCAGCCCTGGGGCGCGGCTGACGCTTTTGCCGCGCCAGGCGGGATGGCACGGCTAATGCATTTGCCGCGCCACCCCGCCTGGCGCGGCAAAAGCGTCAGCCGCGCCCCCAGGGTTGGCGCGGCAAAAGCTGGCATGAAGTTTTGCAGCAGGCAAAGCCCCAAGGTTTCCCGCCGACTGGTCGAATTCCTGATCGATCTTTGTCCTAATGTGTTGTCTCTGTTTGATCGAATGTGTTTTTCCGTTTTTCCTGTCTTTTTCCGCAAACGGAATAACAAGGAACAAACATTGACACAATTTGAATAAACGGAAACATAATAGCGGTCATAAAAACCAGGCTTAGTGGCTCAGGCTCCACGAAGTACATAATAGGGTCTCAAACAAGTTATCTAACATATACATCACCTATCCATATAGTCTAACACTAAGCCTAGCTAGGGTGGTACGGCTGACGAGGCCGCCTCCGACGCCTCGGCTGCGACAGATCCATGTTCGGCGTGAACGTGACGTCCGTGCGGTCTCGTGCGCGTGGCTGCCGGCGTGGTGACCCCTGCGTCTGACTAGGTCCCTGCAACATTCAAAATAAATGTTAGCAAACAACTTAAATATATCTGACGAACTTAAATGTATAGCGGTCAACTTATGTACCTGCACGTCCTCCTGAGTAGGTAGTGGAGCTCCACCTAGCTGTGAGTACCCAGCTCCTGTGCTGCGCCCTGCTCTGGCCAAGGCTGCCAGCTAGGGCCGGTGTAGTAGCCACTAGGGTAGTCGTAAGCACCAGGTACCTGCCACGCCGTGACGTCCAGGCCACCTCTGGAGGAGGACCCTCCAGCGTAGTGCGAGCTATGGCCGAGGGCCATGTAGCCTGCACTAGCCGTGTAGGGTGGTGTCGTGCGCTCGACGTACTGCTCCTCGTCCTCCTCCTCCTCCCTCCTCCTCGGGCTGCTCCTCTGCAGTGGGGCCCTTTCCGCGTGGATCCGCAGAAGTGCCTCCCGTCCGAGCGTCGGACGACGCTGCTGCTGCTGGGACAGTGTCTGACACCAAAGGCTCAAAGGCTGAGGAAGGTGCGGTGGGGCCCACGCTGTGTCCATGCACCCAAGCTTCTGAGCAAGCTTCCTGCAGCCCTTCCTGATTTTCTGCAAATAAGAAAATAATAATAATAAATATTAGTACAGTTTATGACTTCTTAAAATTTACACGTGCAGTTCGAATGTGTTATGATACCTGCAGAAAAGCCTGTACCGGGTCGTGGTCCCCAGTAGAGCTGGTGTGGTGTATAAGCTGCGCTGCCTCGTCGGAGTACCGAGACAGCTGCGACGCCTGCCGACACAAGGACCAGGGGGTAAGTGCACCAAGTACAGAAACACAAACAATAGTTGAAGGACATGATATATTACCACGTAGCTGTGTAGAGGGGCTCTGTCAGGCTGAGTCGATGCCCTAGTGGTAGCATCGTACGGGTCCTCGTCGTCGTCCGATCGTCCTCAGCGGTGGCCTCGTAGTACGGTGGCTTAATGTGCAACCGGGTGCTCCGGTGCAGCCACTGTAGGTACTGGTCGAAGACGCCCTGGTCGTACGGCTCGCCGTCGTCAACGTCCTGCTGGTACCTGTTTGTCCAACTCAGGACATGATCGGCGTGCTCCGCGCGCCAATCAACGGGATTCTTCCGTCTGCTTTGGCGCTTCACCCTGCATTGCAAAGGAAACCCATCTGTTAGAGCATAAGATAGAATTTACTAGAGTAACTGAACAACACTGTGGAGGATACTTACTTGTGCCTCCTCTGATCCGTGCTAATCAGAGGTGGAGGAAACTCCTGTCGTAGGCCGAACTGACGCATCACCCTGATGGGCAAGTGCATCTCGACCACGTAGAAGCAGATAAGAGGGACGTGTGCAACGCCAATCTACACGGTCCAGCTCCATGGCGGGGTCGAACACGTTGTCGTACAGGTCCCAGGGGTCCCAACTGACCTGTTTGTAATGAACAGACATAGTTAGTCATGTTCCTTTTTCAATATAAAAAATTGAACTCATTCCGGAATTACCTGGTGCTGTGTCAGGACGTCCAGCAAGTCCGTACAGGTGGTAGCGGCGCTGGGGGTTGCCTCTAACTGCCTCTGCGTGGACCAGACAAACAGAGCAGTGGGTCGGGTGTCCGGGTGCCTCCACACCTGCATTCCAATTTGAATCAGTTAAATGACTGTAAATTGTAAAAGCACACGCACGCAAGAGGTATGTACTTACCGCCTCCTCTCGTACGCTGGGACGACCCACAGGCAGCCGCTGCCAGGCCCAAACCTGGAGCAGGGGCAGACACCCTCCCAAGCTAGAGGAGGCCTGCCTCCGCCGGCACCCCTCGCCACAGCTGTCTGTACAGCCATGCTAGAACAGCGCTCCCCCAGCTGTAGCCGGCGATGTTCTCCCACGGCTGTGCGAGGAGGGACGAACATCCAGCTGATGGTGTTCCCCGATGAGTCGGGAAACAGGAAGGCCCCAATAAAGTGCCACAGCCACACTCTGGCATACCTCTCGACTACCTGTGGGTCAGCGTTGAGGGGGCAATACGAAAAGTGCTGGGTGATCCACGACGAAGGCACCCCAGTAGTCTTCCTGTTTGTTTACAAAAAGTAAAAGTTAGGAAATAATAGTAGCACATCGTATGCAACTAAATTAGAAAAAAAAATTAGCTTACTTGTTCCTCTTAGCGTCTGCGTCGTCGGGGCGTACGACCACAGAACTGGTGGACGGTGTCCATCCACGTGTCGGTGTCAAGAATCCCCGTCACGGGGAGGCCGCCCAGGCGTAGACCAAAAATCTTGGCCACGTCCTGTAACGTCACGGTCATCTCCCACAGGCTAGGTGGAAGGTGTGCGTCTCGGGACGCCACCTGTCCGCCAGCGCGGTGAGGAGCGCGGGGTCGAGCTGCAACACCACGTCGTTGGCAACGCGGGCTAGCACCAAGAAGCCGCGCGCCGTAGGAAGGGTGCGTAGCGCTCGTCCCACCGGTGCCATAGTGGGTGCGCGGCCTCAGCAAGGACAAACCTCTCCGGAGGGGCGTAGTCGGTGAGACTGTTGCGCCCGGTGCTCGCTGTCGTAGAACGGCTCAAGGAGAGGGTACGCGGGAGGTTCGCCTCCTGTTTAAACAAAACATGGTAACAGGTTAGTACACGTAAAAAAAATAAAGCATTAAAACAAATGAAAGACATATGTACAATGATAATAGCAAAAGCATCATGCAAATAATTAATATAAGTGAAGATAAAAATAATAAAGTGAAAGGACCGAATCAGCCTAGAGGGGGGGTGAATAGGTGATTTTTGACTATCTGAAACTTCACAAACTATAAGATGTAGTTAGATAGCAACCGGAGAGGCCGGTTTGTTTGGGTAGGTACTACCGGGTGTGAAACACCGGTACTACCAACACAAACAAACGGCACAACCGGGATCCTAAAAGAAACTACAAATCCGATGAAAGTAAGATATGAAGATGAAACAAGTTTCTAGCCAACTTTCCGAAGAAAAATATTTATGGAAAAACTACTCTCACGAAAACTTGGTTGCTCCCCTTGATGTAGATCGAGCCTTCCCAACCTAAGAACAAGATAGGGATAGGAAGAACACGAAGAACACAATAACAAGAGAAGTAGAGAAAATAGGACAACAACAACAAGCACACGGGACACAAGATTTATCCCGAGGTTCGGCCAATCCACTAAGGAGTGCCTACTTCCTCGTTGTTGAGGTGACCACAAAGGTCGGAGTCTATTTCACCTCCTCGCCTCACTCAAGTAACCACAAAGGCTACGAGAGTATCTCTACTAGAATCTCAGGGTAATACAAACGCTTCGGGGAGCCCTCACAAGTAAATCAATACGGGCTACCACGAAGAACACCTAACCGGCTAGAGCTCAAAGAGCTCAAGAGTAAAAGACACAAAACAAGCCGGCAAGATGGAAACCAAGTGCTCAAGTCGAAGATTGATGTTTCCCACTCTCGAATCTCACTTCCCTAGCTCAAATCTTGCAAGGGAATGAATCTAGGAGCAAAGGGGGAGAGATGGTGAGTCAATGCTTGGAGAGAGTTTGTCTAGAGTTAGGTCAGCAATAAGTGTATGGTCTCAGTCGGTGACCGTGAAAAGTGAAGAGGGGAGGCATTTATACTCCCTCAGTCCCGAGGCTGGTCGGTACCACCGACCAGCCATGGTCGGTACCACCGACCATGACACAACGGTCGCATACACACAGATCTGGTCAAACTGACAAGCACCGGGCCAAGGTCGGAACCACCGAGGCCGGTGGTACCGAGGTAATGGCGGTACCACCGCCAGGCCAAAACAAGCTCGAACAGAGAGCAACTCAGTTAGGGACTCGGTCCCTCGGAAACTACCGCCCGAGGGTCGGTTCCTCCGAGGTCGGTGGTACCGAGGTGTAATGGCGGTACCACCGCCAAGTCAAAAAACTAGTCAGTCCAAGAGAAGTTGAAAAACTTCAACCACCGACCTCCTCGGTACCTCCGATCCCGGTGGTACCGAGGTGATGGCGGTACCACCGCCAGGCCTTTTTCAATTCTACACAGGGAGCTCTGCAAACTTGGTTACCACCGGCCTTGGTCGGTAGCACCGCGGGCGGTACTACCGAAGTAATGGCGGTACTACCGCCAGGCCAAAAACAGCGCGAACAGAGAGCCTTGCAAAAATTGGAAACTACCGGCCATGGGTCGGTAGCACCGCGGGCGGTACTACCGAGGTAATGGCGGTACCACCGCTAGGTCAAAAACAACTCTATCCAGAGAGGGTTGCAAACCAGGTTACTACCGACCTTGCGTCGGTACCACCGCGCGCGGTAGTACCGAGGTTATGGCGGTACTACCGCCAGGTCATTTTTTGACCAACACAGAGAGGGTGTCTGAGCGCTGCGCAGAGAAGCTGTGGTCGGTACCACCGACCACCCATGGTCGGTACCACCGACCAAAAGAATTTACCCTCTACGTGTTCGTGATTGTGCGGTGTCTCTCAAGCGAACTAAGGTTAGTCGATTTGAGCACTTTTCTCCACATCTAGCCAACTTACTTTGTGACCCTCTTCATAGTCCGGCTTACCTATAACTCAAGTTTAAAATTGAAATTTTAAACTACCACTTGAGCTAGGCATCTTTATGTCCAACAATATCCTACGCGCTTTGTTCACGAGATTTCAACGTTTCAAATCTTTCAAAGGACTAACACCTGCATACATGCTTTTATAAACTGGTTAGTCCCTAATTTGATTGTCATTAATTAGCCAAAACCCACATTGGGGGCGAATGCACTTTCAAACTCCCCCTTTTGGTAATTGATGACAACCAACTTAGGCTTACAATTAGGGATAGAAAAAATTGAAGCTTTTGAATTCCAAAATTTAGTTGAAGCTCCCCCTTAGTGTATGCTTTGGATATGAATTTCAAACCTTGATTAGAAAGCAAGGTTGCATACACAAGAACAAGAGCTCCCCCTAAATTTTGCAATCCGTGGGGTGCCTAAGTGTGTGACAATATCAAATATATCAATTTGTGATGCATAAACGACGGTATGACATGGTGATACACATAACAATGTAATAAGAAAAGCGAATGGCTATAGAAGAAAGAAAAGAACTCAAATCACATAGCCATATCGAAAACAACAATCACCAAGACAAGAGCATCAATAACGAGGATGAACCAAGCATGAATATAACAATAAGCATAAAAGGTTTACATCCTCAGCATATCACAAATAAAATGTAGCATACCATACTTAGTCTCAAAGATTACCCTTTCTTACAGCTATTACAACAAGATAAGCCTAACACTCCCCTTTGGCATCAAGTACCAAAGCGGGTAGGCCAAGATAAGCAAAGAATCAATAATAGCTGCTAGAAGATCCATCAGATAAGAGCCCCCGAAGAGAGAGGAATAGGCACTCTCTCCAACGTCACCACCAGGGAAGGATGAAGGAGCCGAAGAATCAGGTGGAGGTGTAGAGTCGCGAGGACCACCACTCCCAGCTGGATCGGCGTCGGGGCCAGCAAAGCCCATGTACGAGCCTCCACCCCCTCCTTGATACGATGTGGACCCGCCAGCAAAGGACGTGCCCATACCATAGTCAGGGAAGAAGGAATGAGGCTGGTACTGAGGTGGTGGCGGAGGATAGAACTGATGAGGCGGATACAGCATGGAGCTGTACAAACCCGCCTCACCACCACCTGGAAACTGGGGCTGCTGCTGAGCCTGCTGCTGGGGCTGCTGCTGGGGGAGACCATCATCATCATCATCATCTCATCATCATCATCACGCCGGGCCTGAGCATCGTACTCAGCAAACGGATCTGGATGAGGTCGGACCGAGAGAGCGCGGAGGAAGACCGAGATGCTGACGCACCTCCTGCTGATGTCGCTCGTCACGATCGGCCCGATAGCACATCCACTCAAAGATCTTTCCAAGGGCGGAGCGAAGACCGCCACCCCTACGCCTCTCACGACGCGGAGGAGGAGCGGTAGCATGGGGAACATCTCCACCCGGCTGAGCCTCGCCAGGCGCTGTTGCATCTGCTGGGACCTCACCACCTTCATCAACTTTTTCTTTGTCCTTGGAAGGAGCCGAGGTGAACTTGCGAACACTGTACTCCTTCATGGTGCGATCATACTCGAAGGTGGCGCCAACCACATGCTCAATGATATGCATAAGATATGGAGCATATGGCAAGGCCTTGTGAGGATCATTGTAAACATCGGAGATTTTCTGCCACAGAAAGTGAGAGATGCTAAACCGTCCATCTGGCAGAGCAAAGCGGACGAGGACCTTGGCAGCATCATCTCTCAAGTTGTCCTGGTCACCAACTTTAGGATCCAGAGTTAGGCGCATCAGGTTGTTGAGCACATAGTAGGCAGGCTTCAGGCCTTGGACCTTGAAGGTTGCCTCGGCACCATCCAAGTAGACACCTGAGTTCTGCAGCTGCTCGGTGTACATGCCCCCACCATACATCTCTGACAAGCGAGGGCATCCTGTCGACATGGTCGAAACCCAACAACCGGCGAAAGTGACAAAATTGCACGGTAGTGGACCCCTGGGTCATCCAATGCAGCACGCGAGCTTCCCTATCAATGAACAAGGTGGCCCAAAACTGACAGAGAATCTCCTGATTGTAGCTGCGCTCACCAGATATCAACCCCAAGATCCTCCACTCCTCAAGCCTCTGCACCAAAGACTGAATCTCATCGGAGTCCTTGTCTGTCAAGGAGCGGATAACTAACCGCTTGTGCTCAAAAAGAGGGGATAGCCCTTAGCACAGAAACCCTTCCAGAGGACTGTCACGTAGTAGTCCTGCTGGAATCTTGACCAGAACCTCTGATCAACTGAAGCATCTCTGATAAGCAGATAGGGGTTCTCCTCACGCTGCCTTCTCATCAAGCTACCCCGCTTTCTATTGGAGTAATCCATGGGATTTCCAAGAAGAGCGGGAGGGACAGCGGACATGACAGCTTCGGCTTCAGGGTGCATGTCAAAAGCCCGGTTGATTAGCATCAACCCTGAAGTCCGAGGGGATGCCGGTCCAACTTGAGGATCGAAGGAACGACCCTCACGATCGAGACCAGCTGAAGGCACTCCTCCCACAATGACGCTGTGCAGGCGACCCGCCGGACCAGCGACAGGGGGCGGAGAAGGCTGAGGAGGAGGAGGAGGAGGAGGAGGAGGAGCATGCCCACTGCCACGGGCATGACCGCTCCCGCTCGCCCTTGCGCTATCCACGCTGCGACGACCCGTAAGGCCCGCGGACGAGCGTCCACGGACCTGACGAGAGGAGTCATCCATACTCCCAGACCGACCACGGCGCCCGGGATTGCGACGCGGCGGCTCCCCTTGCGCATGACCACCTTGCTCCAAGGCGGCATAATCCTCATCATCATCACTAGGGGAGCGAGCACGAGAGGGCCTCCGGCTCATCTAGACAAAGATAGCATAGACCAACATGAGACAAAGATGATGGAACGATTACTTCAACGGATGTAGCAAATAAGACGATCGAAATCGGGAAGGAGAACGGCTCGCTGCGCGCGGGCGGTACTACCGACCCCTGGGGGCGGTACTACCGGACCGCACGGCAGCGCGGCGGTTTCCTTCAATCCAATCTACCAAATCGCTATGAACTTGCGAACCATACATCCTAGAAGCATCTTCATACTAGATAGAACAATCCTACCAAAGGAATCGACCTAGAACAAAGTACATTGAGAGATCGGGCATGAACACCCTAGTACCTTGCTACTCGAAAAGAGGTCGAAATCCAATGAAGGAGGAAACTTCGGGCTTCAAGAACACCACCAAGACGATCTCCACGCTCCAAAGCAACTTTCCACCGGAGGGATTTGGATTTGGATGGAGGAGGAAAAAGATCGGGAGAGGAGAGGGCGATGGCGGCGCACGGGGAGAAGGCACGAGCAAGCGGCGGCTGCAAGGAGGCAAGGGCGGCGGTCAAAAGAAGTTTGACTAGGGTTGAAACGGATTTCACGCGCCCCCTTATATACCCAGGTCAAACCTGGTCGGTGGAACCGCCCAAATGGGTCGGTACTACCGCCGTCGGTAGTACCGACACAATGGCGGTACCACCGACAGGCCGAAAACAGAGGACCAGAGAGGGTTTTCAGGAGGACTTGTGTGGTACTACACACACTTCAAATATGTCCAGATTTCATAGAATCAATACATAGCTATGGACACAAGTGAAGCATGCAAAATAGATTTTGAAATCACATACAATATTTGTTAAAAGCATTTGTTTAGGTTTCTAGGTGAAAACAAATATGTGCAAGACATCAAGCCACGTTACGAGAATCAATGATATTTAGTTCACTCCTCAAAGCACAAAATCTTGACTCATCTAAAGGCTTTGTGAAGATATCGGCTAGTTGTTTTTCGGTGCTCACATGGCGTATTGCGATATCTCCTTTGGCTTCATGGTCTCTCAAGAAATGGTGTCGGATGTCTATGTGTTTTGTGCGAGAGTGGTTTACGGGATTGTTTGCTAGTTTGATAGCACTCTCATTGTCACACAAAAGTGGAATTTTGGTTTGCTCACATCCGAAGTCCTTTAGTGTTTGCTTCATCCAAAGTAGTTGAGCACAGCAAGCGCCGGCCGCCACATACTCGGCTTCGGCAGTGGATAGGGCAACACTATTTTGTTTCTTAGAACTCCATGACACCAAAGACCTCCCAATAAATTGGCAAGTCCCGGTAGGTAGTGCTCTTTCGGTCTACCTTGCAACCGGCATAGTCCGAATCGGAATAGCCAAGTAGATCGAAAGTGGAGCCCTTGGGATACCACAAGCCAAGATTCGGAGTGTGCACTAAGTATCGAAAAATTCTCTTAACGGCCATAATATGACATTCTTTCGGATTAGCTTGAAACCTTGCACACATGCACACACTAAGCATAATATCGGGCCTAGATGCACAAAGGTAAAGTAATGAACCGATCATAGAGCGATATACCTTTTGGTCACTGACTTACCATCCACATTTAGATCAAGATGTCCATTGGTAGGCATAGGGGTCTTGATGGGTTTGGCCTTGTCCATCTCAAACTTCTTTAGCATGTCTCTTGTATACTTGGTTTGACTGATGAACGTGCCATCCTTGAGTTGCTTGATTTGGAATCCAAGAAAGTACTTCAACTCACCCATCATGGACATCTCGAACCTTTTGGTCATGATCCTACTAAATTCCTCACAAAAGGCAACATTAGTACTACCAAATATTATGTCATCGACATATATTTGGCACACAAAGATATCATTATCAACTTTGCGAGTAAATAAGTAGCATCGGCCCTTCCTATCTCAAAACCCTTTTTGAGTAGGAAGTCCTTAAGACAATCATACCAAGCTCTAGGGGCTTGTTTAAGCCCATAGAGCGCCTTGTCGAGCTTGTAGACGTGGTTGGGAAACTTTGGGTCCTCGAAGCCTGGTGGTTGCTCCACATAGACCAATTCGGAGAGGGGGCCGTTGAGGAATGCACTTTTCACGTCCATTTGAATAGCTTGAAATCATGGTGAGTAGCAAAGGCAAGTAATATACGAATTGACTCGAGCCTAGCTACAGGTGCATAGGTTTCCCCAAAATCCAAACCTTCGATTTGAGTGAAACCTTGAGCCACCAACCGTGCTTTGTTCCTTGTCACCACGCCATGCTCGTCTTGCTTGTTGCGGAAAACCCATTTGGTTCCTATCACATTTTGCTTGGGCCTTTCCACCAAGGACCAGACTTCATTCCTGGTGAAGTTGTTCAGCTCTTCTTGCATAGCCATCACCCAGTCCGGATCGTCAAGTGCTTCTTCCACCCTAAGAGGTTCCAAAGAGGAGACAAACAAGTAATGTTCACAAAATTTGCTAAACGAGAACGTGTCGTTACCCCACGCCGTATGCTCCCCAATATGTTGTCAACGGGATGATCCCGTTGAACTGTATGATGAACTCTTGGTGTGGTACAGGTGATCTTCGTTGGATGGGTCCATCTTCATCATCTTCATCATATGCATTGATGTCCCCATCTTCTTGTCGGACTTCATGTTGAGTTCGTGTTTGATCATCAATTTGGTGTATCACTTGAACATCATCCACACTACCACCATTCGGAGTTGCGGAAGCTTCATCATGCGCATTTGGATGCACATGATGGATATGAGAATCTTGTGGAGTGTGTGATGGTTCATCTTCATCATCTTGTACTTCAACGGGCCTTACATCACCGGTTGCAAGCTTCTTGATAGCTTCGGATGGAGGCTCGTCATTACCTACAAGCTCATCATTGACTTGCTCCTTTTGAGAGCCGTCGGATTCATCAAAAGTCACGTCTACCGTTAACTCAATAGTGCCGGTGGCATTATTGAATACACGGTAGCCATGTTCGTTAGTACCATAACCAAGTAGAAAGCCTTCATGTACCTTAGGTGCAAACTTTGAACTTTTGGCCCTTTGTTAAGTATGAAACACTTGCAGCCAAAAACTCGAAAGTAATGCACCTTTGGTTTGTTACCAGTTAGAAGCTCATATGGCGTCTTCCCTCTTAGCTTGTGAAGGTACAGGCGGTTGATTGCATGACACGCCGTGTTCATTGCCTCCGCCCAAAATCCATGGGAAGTCTTGTACTCATCCAACATAGATCTTGCAGCTTCAACAAGAGTTCTATTCTTCCTTTCCACAACCCCATTTTGTTGTGGGGTATATGGAACGAAGAACTCATGCTTGATCCCTTCTTCATCAAGATACTCTTCTATGTTGGTGTTCCTAAACTCGGTCCCGTTGTCGCTTCTCACTTTCTTGATTTTGATGTCGAACTCATTTTGTGCTCTTCTAGCAAACTTCTTGAAGATACCTTGTGTTTCGCTTTTGTCTGCTAAAAAGAACACCCAAGTGAAACGAGAATAGTCATCAACAATAACAAAACCGTATTTGTTACCGCCGATGCTTTGATAAGCAACGGGTCCGATGAGATCCATATGCAATAGCTCCAATGGTCTTGAGGTCGACACAATGTTCTTGATTGGATGTTTTGCTCCTACTTGCTTTCCGGCTTGGCACGCACTGCAAATCCTATCTTTCTCAAAAGAAACATTGGTTAGTCCAAGGATGTGCCCTTCTCTTTGAAGTTGGGCCAAATTCCTCATCCCAACATGAGCTAGTCGGCGATGCCAAAGCCAACCCATGCTAGATTTTGCCATTAGACATGTTGTAGGCTACCTTACTAGTTGAGAAGTCAACTAAGTAGAGTTTTCCCTTCAACACGCCTTTAAATGCAATAGAGGAATCCCTTCTTCTAGAGACGGTCACACCCTTATCCGTAAAGAGACAATCGTAACCCATTTCACAAAGTTGAGAAACGGATAACAAATTGTAACTCAACGAATGCACAAGTAATACATTAGATATGGAATTGTCAGTTGAGATAGCAATTTTACCCAAACCAAGCACTTCTCCTTTACCATTGTCACCAAACACAATGTTGTTGCATGAGTCGTTGCTTGGTTGAAATGAGGAGAACATATCTTTTGCCCCGGTCATATGATTGGTGCATCCACTATCCAACACCCAACTTGATCCACCGGAGGCATATTCCTACAAAACAAGTTTATGTTCTAGATTTAGGTACCCAAACGAGATTGGGTCCTTGGGGGTTAGTCACATAAGCTTTTGGTACCCAAACATTTCTCATAATTTCCCTCTTTGAGGGCACCAACATACTTGACAACTATTTTGCCATCATCACCCCAACAACACAATAATCACATGTATAGCTTCTTGATATGGGCTTTTGTTGCTTGAGGGCCTCCACTTGCTTCTCCTTGTTGATCTTACCATTAGCAAGTGGAGCCTTTGGATTGGCAACCTTGTTGGCCTTGTTCATTAGGTCAAAGAGAGGAACCCCTTTGTTAAAGTTAACAAAAGGTACCCCATTGACCATCTTTCTACCGTTGGCCTTACCACCATACCTATTGTACCAATTCCATCCTTGATGGATGGGTGCCTTGCGGTCTTGAGGATATCTTTTGGTTGTTGCACCTTACACTTGCAACCATTCCTCAAGATCATGTTCAACCTATGAATTTCTTTGTCTTTCTTTTCTAGCTCAACAAGGTTAGTTGCACAAGCATTTATATCATGTTTATAGCATCTTTTGCAACCATTACTAGTTGAGGCATTAGAGCCATCGGAATCCTTAGAAGAGGTTGAAGAGGTGCTATTCCAAAGAGTGTTGTAGCTTAGTTCAAGAGTTTGATATTTATTTTGAGAGCTTGTGAGGCTCTCTTGAACCATGCTAACCTCATTCTTTAGGCTTGCAATTGAGTCATTGCTCATGGAACACTCCTTAGCCAACTTCTTGTTGGAGTCATTGGCTAAGGATAGTCCACGGTCAATTTCTCAACCTTCAACTTCTCCTCGGCAAGAGAGGCTTCCAATGCACGGTTCTTTTCTCTCTCTTGAGAGATCAAGTCCCCTTGCATTGCAAGACTCTCATTCCGACTCTCTAATTTAGTGAGCAATTTTATGATTTTAGCTCCACCTTTCTTTCCAAACTTTCTAATTAACTAAGCTCAAATTCATCCATATCATCATCACTACATTCATCACTAGAACAAGTAGGAGAGTGAGGTGATACCTTCTCATTCTTAGCCATGAAGCAAGAATGAGTGAAGTCATCCTCGTCGTCGGAGAGGTTCTCGAACAAGCGTGACGAAGCTGTCGATGTAGCCATGTTGGAGAAGAGACTTGGAGAAGAGGTCTTGTGTATGGCGATGTTGGCCGCTCCCTTCTCCTTCTCCTTGCTCTTGCTCTTCTCTTCATCACTTGAGTCATCTTCCGAGAACCACTCCTCACCAAGATGAGCTTCACCACCTCTTCTTCTTCTATGCTTCTTGTCATCACTCTTGCTATACTTGTTCTTGTTCTTCTTTTGTGACAATCGGCAATGAAATGATCCGCTCCACATTCATAGCAATTTCTCTTCTTTGACTTCTTGAAGTAACCACCTTTGCCCTTCTTGTGCATCTTCTTTCTCATGAATCTTCTAAAGTTCTCACAATAAGGGCCAACTCATCATCGGAGTCTTCACTTCCTTCGCTTGAAGAGTCATCTCGGGCCTTGCTTCCTTCTTCTTGATTAGCCTTGAGTGCTACCACCTTTTTGTGGCTTGCCTCTTGTTCTTCTATATCTTCATCATCCAAGACTTCATGATGCTTTATCTTGGCAAGCATCTCATGAGGTCCCATGCTCTCATAGTTAGGTCTCTCCATGATGATTGATGCAAGGTTCTTGTTCCTCTTTCTATATGCTCTTAATAGCTTTCTTCCAGCTGAGTAGTCATCCCACTTTGTGTCTCCGAGTGCTCTAATCTGATTTACCAACGTCATGAATCTGTCAAACATTTGTTGAGTGGTCTCATTTTTCTTGATTGCAAAGTTCTCAATCTTTCCATGAAGAAGCTCTATGTTGCACTTCCTCACACTCGCATCACCCTCATATGATATCCTGAGTGTATCCAAATCTTCTTGGCATTCTCCATTCCATGTACCTTGTTGCTTTCTTCAGGCTTTAGGCATGATAGAATCAATGATGCGGCTTGAACATTTTGTTGAAACTCAACAAACATTGTCGGTGAACTCTTGACCTTCAACATGACTTGGTCCATTTTCAACAATCTCCCAAACTCTTGCAGCAAGAAGAAGGGTAGCTTCATTTGGTGCCCAATCATTGTAGTTGATTCCATCAAGGCAGGTGGCTTGCCTAGATTGACGCTAGGCAATTGTATGACCTTGCCCATATGGCTATAGTCATATGGCACTCTAGTGAACTCGGTGTCTTTCTTGCCTTTCTCTTCATCTTCCTTCTTCTTGTCATCCTTGGGCGGCTGATTTCCACTGCTTCCGGATGCTTCGGCTTTGCTTTCCAAAGCTCGCCTCAAACTCTCCATCTCATCTTTCATTCTTCATCTCATCTTCATGCTTCTTTGCTTGATCTTGAATTATCTGAGCAGTAAACTTCTTGACAATCTCATCAAGCTGTTCTTGACTTATGGTAGACATGATTCTCCCTTACGCGGTGAAGCGCTAACACAAGGGTTAGGCTCCGATACCAATTGAAAGGACCGAATCAGCCTAGAGGGGGGTGAATAGGTGATTTGACTATCTGAAACTTCACAAACTATAAGATGTAGTTAGATAGCAACCGGAGAGGCCGGTTTGTTTGGGTAGGTACTACCGGGTGTGAACACCGGTACTACCAACACAACAAACGGCACAACCGGGATCCTAAAAGAAACTACAAATCCGATGAAAGTAAGCTATGAAGATAAAAAAGTTTCTAGCCAACTTCCGAAAAAAATATTTATGGAAAACTACTCTCACGAAAACTTGGTTGCTCCCCTTGATGTAGATCGAGCCTTCCCAACCTAAGAACGAGATAGGGATAGGAAGAACACGAAGAACACAATAACAAGAGAAGTAGAGAAAATAGGGACAACAACAACAAGCACACGGGACACAAGATTTATCCCGAGGTTCGGCCAATCCACTAAGGAGTGCCTACTTCCTCGTTGTTGAGGTGACCACAAAGGTCGGAGTCTATTTCACCTCCTCGCCTCACTCAAGTAACCACAAAGGCTACGAGAGTATCTCTACTAGAAATCTCAGGGTAATACAACGCTTCGGGGAGCCCTCACAAGTAAATCAATACGGGCTACCACGAAGAACACCTAACCGGCTAGAGCTCAAAGAGCTCAAAGAGTAAAAGACACAAAACAAGCCGGCAAGATGGAAACCAAGTGCTCAAGTCGAAGATTGATGTTTCCCACTCTCGAATCTCACTTCCCTAGCAAATCTTGCAAGGGAATGAATCTAGGAGCAAAGGGGGGAGAGAGGGGTGAGTCAATGCTTGGAGAGAGTTTGTCTAGAGTTAGGTCAGCAATAAGTGTATGGTCTCAGTCGGTGACGTGAAAGTGAAGAGGGGAGGCATTTATACTCCCTCAGTCCCGAGGCTGGTCGGTACCACCGACCACCCATGGTCGGTACCACCGACCATGACACAACGGTCGAATACAGCCCAGATCTGGTCAAACTGACAAGCACCGGGCCAAGGTCGGAACCACCGAGGGCCGGTGGTACCGAGGTAATGGCGGTACCACCGCCAGGCCAAAACAAGCTCGAAAAGAGAGCAACTCAGTTAGGGACTCGGTCCCTCGGAAACTACCGCCCGAGGGTCGCTCCACGAGGTAGTGGTACCGAGGTGGTCGGTTAATGGCCCGGTACCACCGCCAATCAAGTCAAAAATAGTTAAGTTACAGAGAGCCTTGGAAAACGTTCAACCACCGACCTCAGGCTCAACGGTACCACCGATACCGGTACCTACCGAGGGTGCGGTGATGGCGGTACCACCGCCAGGCCTTTTCCAATTCTACACAGGGAGCTCTGCAAACTTGGTTACCACGGCCTTGCGTCGGTAGCACGCGGGCGGTACTACCGAAGGTAATGGCGGTACTACCGCCAGGCCAAAAACAGCGCGAACAGAGAGCCTTGCAAAATTGGAAACTACCGGCCATGGGTCGGTAGCACCGCGGGCGTACTACCGAGGTAATGGCGGTACCACCGCTAGGTCAAAAACAACTCTATCCAGAGAGGGTTGCAAACCAGGTTACTACCGACCTTGCGTCGGTACCACGCGGCGGTAGTACCGAGGTTTATGGCGGTACTACCGCCAAGTCATTTTTTGACCAACACAGAGAGGGTGTATGAGCGCTGCGCAGAGAAGCTGTGGTCGGTACCACCGACCGCCTGGTCGGTACCACCGACCAAAAGAATTACCCTCTACGTGTTCGTGATGCGGTGCGGTTGTCTCTCAAGCGAACTAAGGTTAGTCGATTGAGCACTTTTCTCCACATCTAGCCAACTTACTTTGTGACCCTCTTCATAGTCCGGCTTACCTAACTCAAGTTTAAAATGAAATTTTAAACTACCACTTGAGCTAGGCATCTTTATGTCCAACAATATCTACGCGCTTTGTTCACGAGATTTCAACGTTTCAAATCTTTCAAAGGACTAACACCTGCATAATGCTTTATAAACTGGTTAGTCCCTAATTTGATTGTAATTAATTAGCCAAAACCCACATTGGGGGCGAATGAGTCACTTTCAAAAGCATTAAAACAAATGAAGACATATGTACACCTGTTGTGTTTGTCTACGATGGAAGGCTGCATTATCCCTGGCATGTGCAAACAGAGCATAGGTTTCGTGCTCGGTGTCTGGTCCAAAGTCCCCCCCCCCCGCCATACCTATCCATATTTCATGCATGTCACCCTTTAGTCTCTTCTTCCTCCTCCTACCCTTACCTAACTTCAGCAGCTCAGGATCAGGCATGAAGTCTCTACCCAAGTATGGAGGCCATTGAGTGGGATCAAGGTAAGGGCTCGAAGCTGCTCTGGCCATATTGCGACGGTGTTTGCTCCGGCGATAGTATCGGACATATATGGTACGGCCTTGTAGTTATATTCCGCGCGCTCTACAGGACGCAATCATGTGAGAGCAAGGGGCATGCATTATCTGCGGCACGTTACAACTGCATTCCACTCTTTCAAGATCGATCCGATAGTTGCGACCACCGTAGCGTTCCCCGCCCATGGTAGTTCCACCCTTTGCTCGAACATTATAGATTTGTCTGGTTGGTCCATAAGCCTCACAAGTTAGCTGCGTTGCCCAGATCTCATTTTCCTGAATGTGCTCCTTTTCCCGCCTTTCCAAATTCACCATCCGTTGTAGGTTGTCTTGAGCAATGGACCACCTTTTCACAAAATACTCGTTGGTCTTGTGAAACGAGTACTCAACGATTCCAGAAACGGGCAAGGCTCTAACACCGGTGAATACCTTGTTGGAAGACTCCGATGAGTTGGTGGTCATTATGCCGAACCGGAAACCGCCCTCATCGTAAGCAAGCGCCCACTTCTCCTTGTGTTCCATCTGTCTCTCGATCCAGGGCCCTGGCAGCACTGTTTAACATTTTGTCCAACTCTTCCATTGTTTCTTTGAATTTGTGCTCAGTTTTAACACAACATAGCTCTTTCACCTTGGCACAAACCTCCTTTTTTCTCTGCCGACGCCAGAAATTGGCGGCAAAGTGACGCATGCACCATCTGTGCACTAGAGGAGGACAACCCTCTATCTCCTCCTCTGCGGCACGAAGCAACCCAACATGACGGTCCGAAATCAAACATATTGTCCGAGAAGGCCCTAACACTTGTATCCGTAGCAGGGCCATGAACCAAGACCAAGACTCAACGTTCTCCCCCTCAGCCAAGGCGAAAGCAATTGGAACTATCTGGTCCTCGGGATCAACAGCCGCCGCCATCATCAACACACCCTTGTACGCTCCGGTCAAGAAAGTACCGTCCACAAGTGTGACTGGACGACAGTACTGATACGCATGCTCTGTTTGTGCAAAAGACCAAAATACACGCTGAAGCACATGTGTAACCTTGCCGGTGTTGCGGTCTATATACTGCCCATTGGTGTGTGGAAACCATTTAAGGCCAGAGTTATAGTATGCCATTGCACACAAAATCCGAGGATCCTGTTGTAAGCTTCATCCCAACCACCCCAACGAATTGCAAGGGCGATCTGCTTCGCACACCACGCCTTTCCATAAGTCACCTTATAGCCTGTGAATCCAAATATGGAGATAAGCAATTGTGAAACAGATACATCGGCGTCATCATCAACAAATGCCAAAATACGCCGTGCAAGGTATCTTGCCGTTAATTGAGGATGTTTTTCTTGTCCCTTATTTGTAAAACAGGTATGCGGTTGTACTACTTTACTGATCCTCCACTTGTCATCAGTTCTCTTGCGAGCATTCAGCCTCCACGGACAACCAAGACTCAAACACTTGACGTGGTACCTCAAACTAATATCTGAATGGCTGACCGTGTACGGTCGATGATGATGCACAGCATAGTTCTCAAGGAAAAGCTTCAGCTCAGTCATAGTGTTGAAAATCATACCCTTCTGAAGAATCCAATCTGTATGGTTATGCAGTGTTTGCTTGCACAGATTCAATCCAGTATCACAAACTGCCTGGTCCACCATACTGACATCCCTATAACTTGGAACGCCTCTAAACTGCATGTTAACCGACCTCAATTGCTGCAGCTCTGTCTCAGTCAAAGGATCGGGCGCAACATAATACCTCGCTTCGCTCAAACGCCGCCACACATCAAATGTATATGATCCTCTGGTATATCAGTGACTAGTCTCCCTGGAGGATGCATATTCTGAGGAACCGGTTGTGGCATAGCACGAACCGGTGTGGAATACCACGAACCGGGTCAGGCATAGCACAAATATAACTGTCCTCTTCTTCGTCATAATCTGAATCATCATCAGAATCATAGTTTTCATCAAACAATTGTGCCTCCTGGTCCTCCTGCTCCTGCCGCTCTAGGTCGGCCCACATCAAAATCATTGTTTATTTGACCGACGTCAACGTGGACATTTTCAGATGGATACACCGTCCCCTGCGTGGGGTGACCATCAACGTCCATAGTCATCGGAGCTGCATCGTCATCATCCCCTACCTCCTGTGCTTCACCTTCGTTGCCATCATTGGACGCCTCTGCCTGCTTCCTCCTACCATCCTCTACCACGATCTCAGCCATGGTCGAATTGGATGTCATAACGATCGTCTGGTATTTTGCCCAGTCAGCCTGGTTGCGCAAGGGCATCAACGCATAGTTCGTCCTAATCTTGCCACTGTCAAATCTCCCTTTCAACGAGAAATCACCATCGAACTTCTCCTTCAGACGCAACATAAGCTCCGTAAAAGAAGGACGCTCATCAAATACTTCGAGTTCTTGTTCCATGTTATCATCAAACAACCCATCTCGTTTACTAACTGTGCCTCCATAAAACAATCTGAATACAGTGTCCATCTACAAAGTCAATAGTGGGAACTAAGGTCAAGTGATTGTTTTCTCAAAAGTAAAGAATGGCGTAACTACTTACTAAGTTGGCTTCACTAACGTGTCTTCAGTAATATTTCGTCATACCCCAACTAAACACCCTAAAACCCTAACATATCTTTACTAAAAACCCATGTTACTAAGTAACTAACATAACCTAAATCACTAAACTAACTAAGTCCCTAACTACCTAACCCTAAGTCACTAACTACCTAACCCTAAGTCACTAACTACCTAACTCTAAGTCACTAAACTAACCTATTTCACTAACCCTAAGTCACTAACTAACCCTAACTTATTAAACTACCTAACCTAACTCACTAACTAACATTTGCTAAATAACTAACTAACTTTGCAAAAAAAATAAAAACTAAAATGAACTAACAAACAAACCTGAGATTTGTGTGCTTGAGCTGGGGAGAGCGAACGGGGAGAGGGAGCCGGCGCCGGCGAACTCCACTGGCCGCAGGCGAGCTCCAATGGCGGCCGACGAGCACCACTGCCCCCCGGCGAGCCTCCCTGTCCGGCCGGTTGGAGGGCGGGTTGCTCGGGGCAGGCGGAGGGGGAGACGACCGGCCGAGGCAGGGACGTCGGCGGGCGACGGGACGGGCGGCGCCGGGAAGGGCGGGGCACGGCGGTGGCGGCGGGATGAGCGGGCGGGCGGCCGGGCGAGGAAGGAGGAAGGAGGAAGAAGCCGTGGCGCCAGATCTAGATCGGCTTTGCCGCGCCACCCCGCCTGGCGCGGCAAAGCCGATGACCGCGCCAGGCCGCCTGGCGCGGCAAACGCACTAGCCGCGCCAGCCCGCCTGGCGCGGCAAACTGACGAGTGGGGCCCACGCGGGCCTGCGTGGCCGGGCGGTGCCACGTGGCGCTTTTGCCGCGCCGCCATGCATGGCGCGGCTAACGCTTTTGCCGCGCCATTGGGGACGGCGCGGCAAAAGGGTAGTTTTGCAAAAAAAAATAGACAGTGTTATTTATGAAATTTTTTATTTAATTGGGTTATTAATAAAAAAAAATTCCTTTGGTGCGGTGGGTGCGGTTCGTTATCCTGCTCCTGCGGCCCTGCCTTGCTAGTTGCCACCTAGCTTAGCTTTGCTCCGCGTCCACGGCGGTCGGGCGGTGGGCACGGCGATGCGGTGCGAGGGACAAGAGACAAGCAAGCAAGCAAAGCGGGCGGGTGGACATGGGCGTGTCGTCGTGCGCGCATGTGCCGGGGGAGAGGACGACGACGTACCGGCTACTGTACCTTGAGTGCGTGTGAGAGCGATGCGCGGTACCAGTGGTGGTACTAGTGGGGCGACCGGGCGCCGCGCGTTGCACGCCCGCGTCGCCGGATCGGCGCCTGCCTAGGTAGCAGCAGCCAGGACAGGAGTCCTAGCTGCTGCATGTACCGTGCCCGTGCGTCTGCGTGCGGGGGGCGAGGACACGGGGGGCGCCCGAGACGAGACCGCGACGTGGCGCGGGGCTCCCCGCTGGCATCGCACCGTAGGCCGTGCGGGACTGCGGGTGCGGGGGGGGATCTCTCGTAGCGTTCGGTGCCGTGCGGTTGGAGCGACGCATGCATGTGCCCGCGTTGGAAGCAAAGCAAGGGATCATCGGATATGCTGGGAAGCGCCCGCTCTGGGCTCCCGCCCGGTGCATGCATTCGTGGTGCGACGTCTTCACTCACTTGCTCAGACCGCGGCACGAGCCGGCACCAAATTTATAAGCTAGCACTAGCAGTCCCCGCCCAAGTACCCCCGGCTGGGCATTTACGCCCTGCATCATGACGACACTGAGTCCAGCAGTAACAGTAACCACCGCTCGGTGTCCATGAACCCGTCCGTCTGCGTCTGCGTCTCTCCCGGCCGGTCGGTGTCTCTACGGACTACGGAGTACGGGAGGAGTAGTAGTAGTACGGCCTGCTGTACAGATGTCTTGGGCGGTGCGTGGTGGTCGCGTCCACACCTTCATTTTTTTCACGCGAAGCCTACGTAGTACGCGACTGACCGCGTTGTAAATGCACGCATTGATCGAGAGCCTTTGAGGCCAGGCAAGAGGCATGCAGTCATCATGTTTCCCTGGTGCCCAACTGCAAGTCTCTGCGACACGACGCACGGCGCGCAAGCGCAACGATGAACTGCAGCTGCATCCTCGCGGGTTGCGTTGCGATCGCCGGTGTCCCGGTAAGCATATGCGATGGTCGGTCCTTCTCCGACAGCTCAGGACCTTTTTTTTTTGTGGCAAACGCGATCGAATCAGAATCGGTTCATCATCACCGCAACCCACAGCATCCGTAGCGCTTTCAGTGCAGTTTATCGCCGCTCAAACAGTTTTTTAAGCTGTCGTTACCCCAGCAGTCCTCATCAGAGCGCAGGCGGATCACTCGCGTCCGTCACATGGGGCCCGTGGCAGGACGTACACGCACGGATGCAGACACGCCAAGGTGGTTTTTATAGTACTCCGTACTATATATATATTTATATAAGAAGAGGTCGTCAGGTCGAGCTGCTTGCCGGCCGGGGTCGGTTGTCTCGATCGTCCGCGGCATGATGCGGCCGCGTTAGGTGCGACGGCGGCCGCGGCCCGGCGGCCCCCTCGCATCACAAAAGCGACCGCCACGGCCGGCCCTCACGTGGGGGACCCGGGACACGTACGCCCTGTCACGAGGCCGGCAGTTGCAAAGGAGGCACCACCGATGACCAAACTGTACGCGCGCGCGCGACCGCGACCGCGGGAGCCGGGCACCGATCCACCATCAGCATTCAGCAACCGGCAGCTAGCTAGCTAGCTATCCAGTGTCCAGTGTGCATGCACGCAATGCATCTGGTCGATCTATCAGAGGGCGGGCACGCACGGCATGCGCAGTGCAGTCCGGCGCGGTCGGCACAGGGATTGGTCCGGACGGGGCGTGATTTGGATGGATCGCGGCCCGCCACTGGTCGTCCGGTCCAGTCCGGCGAAAAACTGCTGTTGGGACTTGGGAGTGGGAGAACATGCTGTGCCGCCTGTACTTGTTAGGAAGGAGGAGGGTGTAGTTTGGTCCATGGCTAGCGCGGCTAGATGTGGATCACCGCGCTCGTGAACGCTTTGCTATATCGATCTGCAGGCAATGGCAGATGCAGGGCGCTGAAGGCGTCGTCTTCACTCTGAAAATGCAGGGAGACGACGGACCCGATCAGAGCGGATATGCTTTAGCTTTATCGGGAACTAGTACTAGTACAGTATATACATTTGTCGTGACATAGTTCCTTCCTACGGAGTACGTAGAGTTCGTTTTGGACAGTGACACGGTCTCCAAAACATAACTTTGACTATTATTTCTTTAAAAATATTTGTTATAAAGTGGTATATATATACTTCTATGAAAGTACTTTTCAAGATAAATTTATTTATATGATTTTTATATTTCTAAACTCAATAATTTAAAAGTTATTCATAAATTTATATTCTCAATGTTTGACCGAAACTTTTTTCAAAACAAACTCTTTTTTGATACGGAGGGAGCACGTACCATCACAGATACAAGTCGCTCTGCGACGTGAATTGATGGAGGGTAGACGAAGCATCTCGACTTTATTCGAACATTGGGACGAAATATTGTTTTGCTTATTTTTGGCCATGCCTCGTGAGGGTTGAGAGCGACATATGCATGACCTTTGCTTGCTTATTATGGGCAGCACTCCGACTCCAAGAAAGTCCATATCTCGATGTTGGATTTGAAGTTAAACGAGCATTGAGATTACTTGTACGATTTATTTTGGTTATATTAGATATAAATATTCAATCTAGTCTAATTTATTTACAACTTGTACATCAGAGGTGTGTTAGAATTGATCTCCCTAGTTACTGGGCCCAACGGCCCTTATCTAACTTGATCTGCTCCTGATCGGGGAGCCCAACCTATTAATGGTTGGAGGGCCCCTGTCACACTGCGGGATATAAAAGGGAGGTGGGGGCCAACGCACTTGACACGAGGTTCGTCGAGCCGCCAGCCACCCCCCACCGACATCCCCAACCCTAATCCGATCTAGGGTTCGCAGCAAGTGACAGGAAGTCCTTCACCGTCGCCACTGCTTCGACAACGACTGCGCCACTCCTCTACTACGACGAGCTCTTCCCCAGGCCGGCTTCTTCCTCTTCATCCCGACTCGGAAGAAGGACCAGAGGGACCCATGGCGGACACTGGATCGAGCTCCAAGGGCGGAGATGGTTGAAGCCCTAACTCTAATGTCTTTTATCTTTACTGTTATGCATCCTAAGCACATGTTCCTATTCTGTTCAAGTAAATCCCAAGTCTATTCCCCTTTAGAGATCCTATCGGATCCATCAATGGTATCAGAGCACTGAGTCAATAAGATAGATCGGGATTTTCAGAATCAGAAACCCAAATCCGTTTTAGCAAAAAACTAAGAAACCCGAAGTCATTGTTTTGGCCGCCGAGCGACATACTCTGAGTATCATCCCGGGCCAGAGAAGAGAATCACAACTAAGAAATTAGAAGAAGAGGAATGAATCGGTTTTCGCTCAAATCCTAACCCTAAGAATCAGAAATTTTTCTCCTACCTGGTGTGTGCGCACCGGCGGAGGGCCCGCCGGGAGCCTTCGTGTTCCACCGCCGTCGTGCGGCACCAGCAGAGGCGCTCCTGCTCAGTGCAGAAGTGGCATAGAAGAAGGTCGTCGGGGTGCCGAAACGTAACCACTCGACAGCAACACGCTCTACCCAGAGGGGAGCGCGTGCACCGGCGAGAGGCTGCGCGGCGGCACCAGCTTTCCCCTGCGTCGTCGTTGTTTTGCGGCGGCGCCGCCGTTTTCTGCGCTGAGTAGAGAAGGCGAGAGGAAGAGAATGAACTCAGTTAGGGTTTCTACGCCGGTGGAGTTGGGGTTTTTATTCCTCCATTTTTTCCTCTGGTCGTCGGATCCTTTTCAGTGGCTCAGATTTGCGCTGGCGAAGCGGGCCGCGCCGGCCCAGGCGGGGGGGGGGGGGGGGTGCGTCCGCGCTGGCGAAGCAGGCCGCGCCGGCCCAGGCCCGCGCGCGCGTCCGCGCTGGCGAAGCAGGCCGCGAGCCGTTTTGCTCAATTATGGGCCCATTAATGCTGAGAAGTGTTTTTTCGATTTCAGACAAATTTTAAGTTTAAATCTCTGTAATTTTTGAACCAACGGAATACATTTTCAGAGAATATCAGAAAATTAGTATAAGTTTATTTAGTCACGTTTTCCGCTGCAAAGTTTATTTTTTGTTCTTTAATTAAATTCGAACCAACGGGAGAATTTAATTGTTAGAACAATTATTAAATTTAGATATTCAGAAAATTTGTAATATTGTTATATTCTGACCAACGTTGATTATATCAATATTATAAATATTTTAGTTTCATCAGCTTTATGCATTATTTCTATTTTCTGCCCAATGGTGATGTATAAATAATGCAGAAGGAATTGTATGTTTTAATACTGACCAATGTTGTTTTAAAACATGCAATTTTATGGATAAGATATTATTTGTGTTAAAGTATCTCACTATTCTGTCGATGGTTTTGAGGGATCAACTGGATCGCTCAGATTCCTCCTCTGACCGGGAACACCTATAAGAAGTGGCGTGAGCAGCTTGAGTTAGCTTTAGTCATGACGAACAATGACCTTGCTCTCTCTTCGCCGTGTCCCGTTGCTCCAGAGGAGCAAGTGAGAGAGGAAAATGAGGAAGATGCCGCTTTTGCGACACGCAAAAGGGATCATGCTGATAAGAGAATATCCTATGACTTAGAGAAAAGGCATTGGGACAATTCCAATAACAAAATGTCTCACTTTAGCTAAGGCTACGATTTCAGAGCCTATCAGAGGGTCTATCCCTGAGACACCCACCATTACTGAGTATTTAGAACATGTTAAAAATCAGTTCCATGGAACTACTAAGTCTCAGGCAAGTGCTCTTATCAAAGAGCTATGCAATAAGAAATACAATGGTGGTGGCGTTAGAGAACACATACTTAGAATGAGCACCATAGCAACTAAGCTTGAGTCCATGAAAATTAAGTTACATGATCCATTTGTCATTCACATGATTTTTGCCTCACTGCCAAGTGAGTTTGACACATTTTGTGTCAATTACGACATGTTGCCTGATGACTGGAACATGGACAAGCTCATTAGTATGTGTGTGCAAGAGGAAGAGCTGAAACGACCTTGATGTCGCCTAGGAGGCCTAGAGGGGGGGGGGGGTGAATAGGCCTGTTAAAACTCAAAACTTAACTCGATCAAAAAGTCGGTCGACACTGCCGATCAAATGGTCGGCACCACCGACCAGGGAAAGTGTAATTCTGAGTTTCGTGAGTATGAGAAGAAATGTTACACAGACAGAGGATAAGCTTCCTGCAGGGTTAAACAGTTCACAGATATGTCAGAAATCGAAAGCACAAGTATAAAGCACTAGATCGAACCCTAACCCTAGAAACCACTTCAAGAACGAGAAGTAAACCAAAGCACAAGGTGACACAATGATTTATCCCGTGGTTCAGCTCGCCACAAAGGCTTGCCTAAGTCCACCTTGTTGAGGTATGCCACAAAGGCTCAAGCTCACCACTTAGGTTTGCCCTTTCCTCGTTCTCAAGTCAAGAGAGTGAACTCTTGAGGTGAGGGGTGATTTCTTAGCTGCAAGAAGGTGGTTACAAACCTCCCAAGGCTGCCACAAACATTGGCAAGCTCAAGGGCAACGCCTAGCCGGCTAGGAGCAAGCTCCAAGAGTAATAAACACTAGAACCTCCGGCCAAACGTGAACCAATGCTCTTGAGACTTTGGGAATCAATGGATCTGCTCTCTAATCGAGTTTTGCTGCCCTCTCTTTCAAGTTTTAGTGGTTGGAATGGGAGATCCACTTGAAAGCTTTGGGAGCAACAATGGAGGAGTGAGAGAGAGAGGGGAGCTCTTCAAACGGTCAGATCCCGAGCTGGAAGAAGCACTGGTGTAACTGGGCCGTTTTGGGCTTTCTGGAAAGGTATATATAGTCTGTGTTCGAACGGTCTGATTATGATCGGCACTGCCGACCATAATGGTCGGCACTGCCGACCACCCCAATTGAGTCAAATCAAGGTGAAACCTGTGGGGTTAGAAAGGTGGCTGGAAGTATATCTTTCTGGCAAAGAATGAGCATTGGTAACACAGTTTGACTGTGGGTGCTAGAATCCCTCTTAATAGTACGGCATACCTATACTCAAGAATAAGAGAATATAAACAATTAACCACTTGAGTCTTCAATATCTTCATATGCCATTTCTTCTCAATGTCACTTCATAGGGGCTGCAACTAATTGCAACTGTCTCATCTCTTTGAGCAAACATCCCTTGAGCATGTGACTTGAACCATTTCACCATATGTGAGTTCAACTTCATGGCTTCAAGTCACTATCACTAATGATTTGATCCTTAACACAATATGACTCCTCATAGCTTGATTAGTACTTCGACTTAATGCAAGTACTCTCTTCTTCACCTTAGCCATAGTACCTCGGTCTCCTTGACCTTCACTTTCGCTTAGTACCTCGAAGCCCTTTCCTTGCTATCTTCACTCTATCAAGCCACACTCAAGTCACATCATATTAAATATCCATTGAAAACCATTTCTTCAATATTGTGATCCTTGCTTGAACATCTTATAGATATGAATGTTGAGATCAATCAAGCTTTAGTTTGACTCACATAGAGACATATATGGATCATCATTAATATGGTCAAGTCAATTCACGATTCCTTATATCCTTTCCATTTTGGCTTGACACTCAACACTCACTTCAATCTCCATCTTCATACTTCTAGCTTGATCAAATCAATGCAAAGTGAATCTCCAAATATTTATCCATACAAGCAAACCAATGTAGAGATGACATATCCAATATGAGTTAAGTCCTTGTCATTTGACCTTTGCTTGACATTTACTCACTTATGCATTCTTGATTCATTCTTCAACCTTGATCAAAGCTAGTTCACTATCAAACACTTCTTGCTCATGAAAAGCAACCCATTGTTGAGACCATACCAAAATCATCAATCTATGTCTCACTTGTCATTTGTCAAATATGCTTGCTTTCTCATGATGCCATGATATCCCACAACATAGAAGCCATATCATCAACTCTATTTGCATTGTTGTCTTTTGCTTGAACAAGATTGTTTCCATGATCTTTCAATACAACAATACATAATTTTGGCCTTCATTTCAGCACTATGTGGAATACCATCAAGTTTGTTTTTCTTGTTGAACCTTTGATACACTTAGCAAACTTGTTAGACCTTTAATTATGTTGTCACTCAATTCATCAAAACCCACTAAGGACTAGATGCACTTACAAGAGCGCATTAAGGCTTCACATGGGGACTCTGCTCTCTATGTGAAGGATAATAAGAGAAAGTTTTTCAATAAGAATGCTAAACCATAAGGGAAACCAAAGTGGGATGGCAGCTCATCCTCCAATGCTAATGCCAAGGGAAAGGCCCCTCAGTTCCAATCTCACCCTCAGTTCCAAACTCAGCCACAGTTCCCAACTCAGCCTCAGTCCCAGAAGGGAGAGAAGATCCCTGTAGACAAAGATCAGTGCATGTACTGCAAGGAAAGGGGGCATTGGATGAAAGATTGCCCTGGGTTCCTGAAGTTCCTGAGTAAGAATGGTGAGGATATTATTACATTTGTAGATGAATCCTTGTTTCTAAGTTATGACAAATCCACTTGGTGGGTTGATTCAGGTGCAACTACTCATGTTGCTAATTCTTTTCAGGGATTCGCTACGAGGAAGACCCTGCAAAGAAGAGAAAGAACCATTAAGGTGGCTAATGGAGTACAAGCCGACATCCAAGCCATTGGAGACGTATCATTAGAATTAGTAAATGGTTTTGTACTTAGGCTTCATGATGTACTCTATGTTGTTCTTCTTTGCATCGAAACTTAATAAGTGTGTTGTTGATGCTGGTTATCTATCAAAATTAAAGGATAATAAATATGAAAAGGGCATGAATTTAATCACCAACAAAGGTTTAGGGTTTCAACTGACAATATTCCACGAGTTTTGGTGAGTTATGATTCTGCAGGGACTAAACCAGGAAATCGGCACCGATAGCTTCCCATAGAAGGAAACCGTCGGGAGATAACGCACCCGCCACGTCGGGATACTTCTAGAAGACTACAGAGAACACATAGAGACCACGAGAAAGGGCACCGCGGTCCACCTCCAGGTGGGACCGACCGGTCCCCTGGGCCCACCGGTCGATCTCCCCCTGGGCCCGCTGGCTTCCGTCTTCTGCAAGCTTCCTCCATCGACCTCTAGGATGCATCTCAGCCGTACCTTAAGTCGGTTTGATCCAATGGCCGCGGTTGATCACTCAGGGCTATATAAGCAGCCCCAGACCCCCTCTCCAGGCATCTCCCTCTTCATTATTCATCTCCACATCAGAAATTAGGGTTCCAATGTAGAAGTAGAGGTCCCTCTAGATGAATCTCTTCTAGTTCATCTAGAATTAGATCTAGTTCATCTAGTTGTAATCAAGAGTTAGCTTTCAACTAGAAGACTAGATACCCCTCTAGTAGGATTAGAACCTAGTCTTATTCTAGAACTAGAAGAGAGAGAGAGAGAGAGGAAGAGATCAAGAGGAAGCTCCGGCCTGTCGGATCAACTTCTTCATCTTGTACCTGTGGATTCAAGTTCTTCATCGACTTGCTTCAATGATTGTTTCGGTAATCAACATCTATATTTAAATTTGAGCCATAGTTCTTATTGTTCTTAAGGTTTATGACTCTCTTTTGAGTACTTTAATTCTAGTCGCTCTAGAGTTGGAGTAGTTGGATAGTATAAGCGTAGTGCTTAGACTTGATAGCTCATATTTACCTCCTATAACGCCGGTAGTAGTGGTAGTTCGCAAGGGTGACTCTTATAGCCTTGTTGATTCTTCTATAGTCCACTTACCCGTGTGTAGGCTCGGTAGGATTATACATTTGCATAAAAGAATCATACTCTGTTGTGACCTTTTATGGCAACTTCCCCATTAAGAATAATATAAACACATCACTCTTAAGTTGGATTTAGATAGCCTTAGTGATCCCCTCTATACTTTTAGCTTCTCCGTCCTTGTTAGTTACTCAGGGGTTATACACTTGAGACTCATCGCTATCCGTTCCTTTGGGTTCGATATTAAAACTGGGTTATTCCGGTGAAGTGCTACATCGGTAGATTTTATCTGTGCGCTTGCGGATAAAGTAGAGTGTGCATTAATTTATACCAACAAGCATTTCTGGCGCCGTTGCCGGGGAACGGTAGATCATTTTACGTCTTAAGTTTAACCTTGTAATCATACTTTTATCTTTTCCTTTTTTGTCCCAGTCTTTTCATCATTTTTGTTTTCATTCTTATGAATGTTGTTTTTGAATTCCACTCTTATCTATCACTACCTCATGAGCCGCAAGCTATAACCAGTAGAATCCTTACATCCCATCATAACACCTGGTTATTAGCTATGCCTGCATTTCTGCTGCACTGTCCTTGTAATGAGCATAGAAATATAATTATGAAAATATTCCTTCGAGTATTTTTGGTCACTAACCCTCCCAGGTCTGGAGCAGAAAAGAACGAAGGAACAACAAACACAAGGTATGTCCCACCAATCATCATGCAACATTGAATTACATTCATCCAATCTTAATTCGTGCAAAATCCAAGCTTGGGGAATAGACCTTCAAAGAATATCTCTTTCCATGTTGCTATGTTGGTTGTCCCTACCTTTAGGATATGCTCATTATGCTCTTTCATCACCATCTGAATAAATCTCTATAATACTTGCATGCTACCCTCATTTGCTATATTTTATGTTTAGGTTTGGAGTACTTTCATACATCTCTTAAATTAAGCATGGTCCTAGTTTAGGAGTGGTGATCTTGCTTTCAAAGGCTTTTTAATTTAAGCAATTAAGTTAAAATGTCTTCCTAGATCAAATTAGACGTGGTGTCTAGGTTGATTTTTGAGCCGATAGTATGCTATAGCGGATATTGGATATTTTGTTAGGACTAACCACTGCAGGGAAACTTTCAATATCAATTTGGGAAAGTCCGGAGATGAACTCACACTGGAGATGAAGAGACACATGAACTTCAAACAACTTTGCACAATGAAGACTCAGCTCATTCATCATGGATGAAAGAACTGTAAGTATCAAAGTTTATTTATTTGTCTTCTACTGCAAGTTATACTTTGCCTTGAATCATGTTAAAGTGCAGCCAACACATACTAGTTTATGCTAAAGTAATCCTAAAAACATCTTTTATTAGCATAGATGCAAAATACATATGTTATGGACAACAACCCATGCTTTAAATTCTTGCAATCCTTCGGGTATATTTCCACTAACATTGCAGGAGAGAGAGATTTTGTTCATCCATGGTTTGGCTTGAACATTGAAGGTCCAAAACCCAAACCATAGACACACAAACTAACTCTCAGGTCACAAATGGTGCTAGCCTAGCTTTGAGTCTTGCTTGGGCACTGATGACAAACAGGATGCAACTTACCTCGTATGAAACAACCTATGCCTGTAACCATCATTGCCCAAGACATCAAGACAAGAAGTGGAAAGTTATTTTCTCTTCTAATCAAGAGCTAGCTTGGGAGACAAGATGGTACGACTACAACAATAGCAAGATCTACAACTCAAACACATGAACATGTTGTTGGAAGTCCATCTACATCACAAACCAGCCTAGGAGAGATAATTCCGTTGTCTAGATGTGTTTCACAATCAAAGGGAGGAAGGAGAAACCCAACTTCAACATATTGATCTCCTACTCACCACTTTGATCAATACAAACCACTAGATGTTGTCCCAGTCGAGGAGAAGAATATGATCCACCACTCATTCTTGGAAGATCGTTCTTGAACGCCATCAATGTTATCATCTATATCGGACCTGGAGAAGTCAACTCTTGGATCTTTTGCTGATTCTTCAACAACTACATCACTTATGAGCAGCCAAAGAGAACTGAAAGTGCATTCGCCCCCAATGTGGGTTTTGGCTAATTAATGACAATCAAATTAGGGACTAACCAGTTTATAAAAGCATGTATGCAGGTGTTAGTCCTTTGAAAGATTTGAAACGTTGAAATCTCGTGAACAAAGCACGTAGGATTTTTGGACATAAAGATGCCTAGCTCAAGTGGTAGTTTAAAATTTCAATTTTAAACTTGAGTTATAGGTAAGCCGGACTATGAAGAGGGTCACAAAGTAAGTTGGCTAGATGTGGAGAAAAGTGCTCAAATCGACTAACCTTAGTTCGCTTGAGAGACACCGCACAATCACGAACACGTAGAGGGTAAATTTCTTTTGGTCGGTGGTACCGACCATGGGTGGTCGGTGGTACCGACCACAGCTTCTCTGCGCAGCGCTCAACACCCTCTCTGTGTTGGTCAAAAATGACCTGGCGGTAGTACCGCCATAACCTCGGTACTACCGCGCGCGGTGGTACCGACGCAAGGTCGGTAGTAACCTGGTTTGCAACCCTCTCTGGATAGAGTTGTTTTTGACCTAGCGGTGGTACCGCCATTACCTCGGTAGTACCGCCCGCGGTGCTACCGACCCATGGCCGGTAGTTTCCAATTTTGCAAGGCCTCTGTTCGCGCTGCTGTTTTTGGACCTGGCGGTAGTACCGCCATTACTTCGGTAGTACCGCCCGCGGTGCTACCGACGCAAGGCCGGTGGTAACCAAGTTTGCAGAGCTCCCTGTGTAGAATTGAAAAAGGCCTGGCGGTGGTACCGCCATCACCTCGGTACCACCGGGATCGGAGGTACCGACGGAGGTCGGTGGTAACTTGCTTTGCGAGGCTCTCTGTGTTGTGTTGAATATGACTTGGCGGTGGTACCGCCATAACCTCGGTACCACCGGCCTCGGAAGCACCGACCCAGGTTCGGTGGTTGAAAGTTTTTCAGGGCTCTCTGGACTGACTAGCTTTTGACTTGGCGGTGGTACCGCCATTACCTCGGTACCACCGACCTCGGAGGAACCGACCCTCGGGCGGTAGTTTCCGAGGGACCGAGTCCCTAACTGAGTTGCTCTCTGTTCGAGCTTGTTTTGGCCTGGCGGTGGTACCGCCATTACCTCGGTACCACCGGCCTCGGTGGTTCCGACCTTGGCCCGGTGCTTGTCAGTTTGACCAGATCTGGTGTATGCGACCGTTGTGTCATGGTCGGTGGTACCGACCATGGCTGGTCGGTGGTACCGACCAGCCTCGGGACTGAGGGAGTATAAATGCCTCCCCTCTTCACTTTTCACGGTCACGGACTGAGATATACACTTATTGCTGACCTAACTCTAGACAAACTCTCTCCAAGCATTGACTCACCCATCTCTCCCCCTTTGCTCCTAGATTCATTCCCTTGCAAGATTTGAGCTAGGGAAGTGAGATTCGAGAGTGGGAAGCATCAATCTTCGACTTGAGCACTTGGTTTCCATCTTGCCGGCTTGTTTTGTGTCTTTTACTCTTGAGCTCTTTGAGCTCTAGCCGGTTAGGTGTTCTTCGTGGTAGCCCGTATTGATTTACTTGTGAGGGCTCCCCGAAGCGTTTGTATTACCCTGAGATTTCTAGTAGAGATACTCTCGTAGCCTTTGTGGTTGCTTGAGTGAGGCGAGGAGGTGAAATAGACTCCGACCTTTGTGGTCACCTCAACAACGAGGAAGTAGGCACTCCTTAGTGGATTGGCCGAACCTCGGGATAAATCTTGTGTCCCGTGTGCTTGTTGTTGTTGTCCCTATTTTCTCTACTTCTCTTGTTATTGTGTTCTTCGTGTTCTTCCTATCCCTATCTTGTTCTTAGGTTGGGAAGGCTCGATCTACATCAAGGGGAGCAACCAAGGTTTCGTGAGAGTAGTTTTACCATAAATTATTCTTCGGAAAGTTGGCTAGAAACTTGTTTTATCTTCATATCTTACTTTCATCGGATTTGTAGTTTCTTTTAGGATCCCGGTTGTGCCGTTTGTTTGTGTTGGTAGTACCGGTGTTTCACACCCGGTAGTACCTACCCAAACAAACCGGCCTCTCCGGTTGCTATCTAACTACATCTTATAGTTTGTGAAGTTTCAGATAGTCAAAAATCACCTATTCACCCCCCTCTAGGCTGATTCGGTCCTTTCAATTTTGGTATCGGAGCCTAACCCTTGTGTTAGCGCTTCACCGCGTAAGGGAGAATCATGTCTACCATAAGTCAAGAACAGCTTGATGAGATTGTCAAGAAGGTTACTGCTCAGATAATTCAAGATCAAGCAAAGAAGCATGAAGATGAGATGAAGAGAATGAAAGATGAGATGGAGAGTTTGAGGCGAGCTTTGGAAAGCAAAGCCGAAGCATCCGGAAGCAGTGGAAATCAGCCGCCCAAGGATGACAAGAAGAAGGAAGAGAAGAAGAGAAAGGCAAGAAGACACCGAGTTCACTAGAGTGCCATATGACTATAGCCATATGGGCAAGGTCATACAATTGCCTAGCGTCAATCTAGGCAAGCCACCTGCCTTTGATGGAATCAACTACAATGATTGGGCACACAAGATGAAGCTACACCTTCTTGCTGCAAGAGTTTGGGAGATTGTTGAAAATGGACCAAGTCATGTTGAAGGTCAAGAGTTCACCGACAATGATGTGTTTGAGTTTCAACAAAATGTTCAAGCCGCATCATTGATTCTATCATGCCTAAAGCCTGAAGAAAGCAACAAGGTACATGGAATGGAGAATGCCAAGAAGATTTGGGATACACTCAGGATATCATATGAGGGTGATGCGAGTGTGAGGAAGTGCAACATAGAGCTTCTTCATGGAAAGATTGAGAACTTTGCAATCAAGAAAAATGAGACCACTCAACAAATGTTTGACAGATTCATGACGTTGGTAAATCAGATTAGAGCACTCGGAGACACAAAGTGGGATGACTACTCAGCTGGAAGAAAGCTATTAAGAGCATATAGAAAGAGGAACAAGAACCTTGCATCAATCATCATGGAGAGACCTAACTATGAGAGCATGGGACCTCATGAGATGCTTGCCAAGATAAAGCATCATGAAGTCTTGGATGATGAAGATATAGAAGAACAAGAGGCAAGCCACAAAAGGTGGTAGCACTCAAGGCTAATCAAGAAGAAGGAAGCAAGGCCCGAGATGACTCTTCAAGCGAAGGAAGTGAAGACTCCGATGATGAGTTGGCCCTTATTGTGAAGAACTTTAGAAGATTCATGAGAAAGAAGATGCACAAGAAGGGCAAAGGTGGTTACTTCAAGAAGTCAAAGAAGAGAAATTGCTATGAATGTGGAGCGGATGATCATTTCATTGCCGATTGTCCACAAAAGAAGAACAAGAACAAGTATAGCAAGAGTGATGACAAGAAGCATAGAAGAAGAAGAGGTGGTGAAGCTCATCTTGGTGAGGAGTGGTTCTCGGAAGATGACTCAAGTGATGAAGAGAAGAGCAAGAGCAAGGAGAAGGAGAAGGGAGCGGCCAACATCGCCATACACAAGACCTCTTCTCCAAGTCTCTTCTCCAACATGGCTACATCGACAACTTCGTCACGCTTGTTCGAGAACCTCTCCGACGACGAGGATGACTTCACTCATTCTTGCTTCATGGCTAAGAATGAGAAGGTATCACCTCACTCTCCTACTTGTTCTAGTGATGAATGTAGTGATGATGATATGGATGAATTTGAGCTTAGCTTAATTAGAAAGTTTGGAAAGAAAGGTGGAGCTAAAATCATAAAATTGCTCACTAAATTAGAGAGTCGGAATGAGAGTCTTGCAATGCAAGGGGACTTGATCTCTCAAGAGAGAGAAAAGAACCGTGCATTGGAAGCCTCTCTTGCCGAGGAGAAGTTGAAGGTTGAGAAATTGACCGTGGAACTATCCTTAGCCAATGACTCCAACAAGAAGTTGGCTAAGGAGTGTTCCATGAGCAATGACTCAATTGCAAGCCTAAAGAATGAGGTTAGCATGGTTCAAGAGAGCCTCACAAGCTCTCAAAATAAATATCAAACTCTTGAACTAAGCTACAACACTCTTTGGAATAGCACCTCTTCAACCTCTTCTAAGGATTCCGATGGCTCTAATGCCTCAACTAGTAATGGTTGCAAAAGATGCTATAAACATGATATAAATGCTTGTGCAACTAACCTTGTTGAGCTAGAAAAGAAAGACAAAGAAATTCATAGGTTGAACATGATCTTGAGGAATGGTTGCAAGTGTAAGGTGCAACAACCAAAAGATATCCTCAAGACCGCAAGGCACCCATCCATCAAGGATGGAATTGGGTACAATAGGTATGGTGGTAAGGCCAACGGTAGAAAGATGGTCAATGGGGTACCTTTTGTTAACTTTAACAAAGGGGTTCCTCTCTTTGACCTAATGAACAAGGCCAACAAGGTTGCCAATCCAAAGGCTCCACTTGCTAATGGTAAGATCAACAAGGAGAAGCAAGTGGAGGCCCTCAAGCAACAAAAGCCCATATCAAGAAGCTATACATGTGATTATTTGTGTTGTTGGGGTGATGATGGCAAAATAGTTGTCAAGTATGTTGGTGCCCTCAAGAAGAGGGAAATTATGAGAAATGTTTGGGTACCAAAAGCTTATGTGACTAACCCCCAAGGACCCAATCTCGTTTGGGTACCTAAATCTAGAACATAAACTTGTTTTGTAGGAATATGCCTCCGGTGGATCAAGTTGGGTGTTGGATAGTGGATGCACCAATCATATGACCGGGGCAAAAGATATGTTCTCCTCATTTCAACCAAGCAACGACTCATGCAACAACATTGTGTTTGGTGACAATGGTAAAGGAGAAGTGCTTGGTTTGGGTAAAATTGCTATCTCAACTGACAATTCCATATCTAATGTATTACTTGTGCATTCGTTGAGTTACAATTTGTTATCCGTTTCTCAACTTTGTGAAATGGGTTACGATTGTCTCTTTACGGATAAGGGTGTGACCGTCTCTAGAAGAAGGGATTCCTCTATTGCATTTAAAGGCGTGTTGAAGGGAAAACTTTACTTAGTTGACTTCTCAACTAGTAAGGTAGAGCCTACAACATGTCTAATGGCAAAATCTAGCATGGGTTGGCTTTGGCATCGCCGACTAGCTCATGTTGGGATGAGGAATTTGGCCCAACTTCAAAGAGAAGGGCACATCCTTGGACTAACCAATGTTTCTTTTGAGAAAGATAGGATTTGCAGTGCGTGCCAAGCCGGAAAGCAAGTAGGAGCAAAACATCCAATCAAGAACATTGTGTCGACCTCAAGACCATTGGAGCTATTGCATATGGATCTCATCGGACCCGTTGCTTATCAAAGCATCGGCGGTAACAAATACGGTTTTGTTATTGTTGATGACTATTCTCGTTTCACTTGGGTGTTCTTTTTAGCAGACAAAAGCGAAACGCAAGGTATCTTCAAGAAGTTTGCTAGAAGAGCACAAAATGAGTTCGACATCAAAATCAAGAAAGTGAGAAGCGACAACGGGACCGAGTTTAGGAACACCAACATAGAAGAGTATCTTGATGAAGAAGGGATCAAGCATGAGTTCTCCGTTCCATATACCCCACAACAAAATGGGGTTGTGGAAAGGAAGAATAGAACTCTTGTTGAAGCTGCAAGATCTATGTTGGATGAGTACAAGACTTCCCATGGATTTTGGGCGGAGGCAATGAACACGGCGTGTCATGCAATCAACCGCCTGTACCTTCACAAGCTAAGAGGGAAGACGCCATATGAGCTTCTAACGGTAACAAACCAAAGGTGCATTACTTTCGAGTTTTTGGCTGCAAGTGTTTCATACTTAACAAAAGGGCCAAAAGTTCAAAGTTTGCACCTAAGGTACACGAAGGCTTTCTACTTGGTTATGGTACTAACGAACATGGCTACCGTGTATTCAATAATGCCACCGGCACTATTGAGTTAACGGTAGACGTGACTTTTGATGAATCCGACGGCTCTCAAAAGGAGCAAGTCAATGATGAGCTTGTAGGTAATGACGAGCCTCCATCCGAAGCTATCAAGAAGCTTGCAACCGGTGATGTAAGGCCCGTTGAAGTACAAGATGATGAAGATGAACCATCACACACTCCACAAGATTCTCATATCCATCATGTGCATCCAAATGCGCATGATGAAGCTTCCGCAACTCCGAATGGTGGTAGTGTGGATGATGTTCAAGTGATACACCAAATTGATGATCAAACACGAACTCAACATGAAGTCCGACAAGAAGATGGGGACATCAATGCATATGATGAAGATGATGAAGATGGACCCATCCAACGAAGATCACCTGTACCACACCCAAGAGTTCATCATACAGTTCAACGGGATCATCCCGTTGACAACATATTGGGGAGCATACGGCGTGGGGTAACGACACGTTCTCGTTTAGCAAATTTTTGTGAACATTACTTGTTTGTCTCCTCTTTGGAACCTCTTAGGGTGGAAGAAGCACTTGACGATCCGGACTGGGTGATGGCTATGCAAGAAGAGCTGAACAACTTCACCAGGAATGAAGTCTGGTCCTTGGTGGAAAGGCCCAAGCAAAATGTGATAGGAACCAAATGGGTTTTCCGCAACAAGCAAGACGAGCATGGCGTGGTGACAAGGAACAAAGCACGGTTGGTGGCTCAAGGTTTCACTCAAATCGAAGGTTTGGATTTTGGGGAAACCTATGCACCTGTAGCTAGGCTCGAGTCAATTCGTATATTACTTGCCTTTGCTACTCACCATGATTTCAAGCTATATCAAATGGACGTGAAAAGTGCATTCCTCAACGGCCCCCTCTCCGAATTGGTCTATGTGGAGCAACCACCAGGCTTCGAGGACCCAAAGTTTCCCAACCACGTCTACAAGCTCGACAAGGCGCTCTATGGGCTTAAACAAGCCCTAGAGCTTGGTATGATTGTCTTAAGGACTTCCTACTCAAAAAGGGTTTTGAGATAGGAAGGGCCGATGCTACTTTATTTACTCGCAAAGTTGATAATGATATCTTTGTGTGCCAAATATATGTCGATGACATAATATTTGGTAGTACTAATGTTGCCTTTTGTGAGGAATTTAGTAGGATCATGACCAAAAGGTTCGAGATGTCCATGATGGGTGAGTTGAAGTACTTTCTTGGATTCCAAATCAAGCAACTCAAGGATGGCACGTTCATCAGTCAAACCAAGTATACAAGAGACATGCTAAAGAAGTTTGAGATGGACAAGGCCAAACCCATCAAGACCCTATGCCTACCAATGGACATCTTGATCTAAATGTGGATGGTAAGTCAGTGGACCAAAAGGTATATCGCTCTATGATCGGTTCATTACTTTACCTTTGTGCATCTAGGCCCGATATTATGCTTAGTGTGTGCATGTGTGCAAGGTTTCAAGCTAATCCGAAAGAATGTCATATTATGGCCGTTAAGAGAATTTTTCGATACTTAGTGCACACTCCGAATCTTGGCTTGTGGTATCCCAAGGGCTCCACTTTCGATCTACTTGGCTATTCCGATTCGGACTATGCCGGTTGCAAGGTAGACCGAAAGAGCACTACCGGGACTTGCCAATTTATTGGGAGGTCTTTGGTGTCATGGAGTTCTAAGAAACAAAATAGTGTTGCCCTATCCACTGCCGAAGCCGAGTATGTGGCGGCCGGCGCTTGCTGTGCTCAACTACTTTGGATGAAGCAAACACTAAAGGACTTCGGATGTGAGCAAACCAAAATTCCACTTTTGTGTGACAATGAGAGTGCTATCAAACTAGCAAACAATCCCGTAAACCACTCTCGCACAAAACACATAGACATCCGACACCATTTCTTGAGAGACCATGAAGCCAAAGGAGATATCGCAATACGCCATGTGAGCACCGAAAAACAACTAGCCGATATCTTCACAAAGCCTTTAGATGAGTCAAGATTTTGTGCTTTGAGGAGTGAACTAAATATCATTGATTCTCGTAACGTGGCTTGATGTCTTGCACATATTTGTTTTCACCTAGAAACCTAAACAAATGCTTTTAACAAATATTGTATGTGATTTCAAAATCTATTTTGCATGCTTCACTTGTGTCCATAGCTATGTATTGATTCTATGAAATCTGGACATATTTGAAGTGTGTGTAGTATACCACACAAAGTCCTCCTGAAAACCCTCTCTGGTCCCTCTGTTTTTCGGCCTGTCGGTGGTACCGCCATTGTGTCGGTACTACCGACGGCGGTAGTACCGACCCCTTGGGCGGTTCCACCGACCAGGTTTGACCTGGGTATATAAGGGGCGCGGTGAATCCGTTTCAACCCTAGTCAAACTTCTTTTGACCGCCGCCCCTTGCCTCCTTGCAGCCGCCGCTTGCTCGTGCCTTCTCCCGTGCGCCGCCATCGCCCTCTCCTCTCCCGATCTTTTTCCTCCTCCATCCAAATCCAAATCCCTCCGGTGGAAAGTTGCTTTGGAGCGTGGAGATCGTCTTGGTGGTGTTCTTGAAGCCCGAAGTTTCCTCCTTCATTGGATTTCGACCTCTTTTCGAGTAGCAAGGTACTAGGGTGTTCATGCCCGATCTCTCAATGTACTTTGTTCTAGGTCGATTCCTTTGGTAGGATTGTTCTATCTAGTATGAAGATGCTTCTAGGATGTATGGTTCGCAAGTTCATAGCGATTTGGTAGATTGGATTGAAGGAAACCGCACGCTGCGTGCGGTCGGTAGTACCGCCCCAGGGGTCGGTAGTACCGCCCGCGCGCAGCGAGCCGTTCTCCTTCCCGATTTCGATCGTCTTATTTGCTACATCCGTTGAAGTAATCGTTCCATCATCTTTGTCTCATGTTGGTCTATGCTATCTTTGTCTAGATGAGCCGGAGGCCCTCTCGTGCTCGCTCCCCTAGTGATGATGATGAGGATTATGCCGCCTTGGAGCAAGGTGGTCATGCGCAAGGGGAGCCGCCGCGTCGCAATCCCGGGCGCCGTGGTCGGTCTGGGAGTATGGATGACTCCTCTCGTCAGGTCCGTGGACGCTCGTCCGCGGGCCTTACGGGTCGTCGCAGCGTGGATAGCGCAAGGGCGAGCGGGAGCGGTCATGCCCGTGGCAGTGGGCATGCTCCTCCTCCTCCTCCTCCTCAGCCTTCTCCGCCCCCTGTCGCTGGTCCGGCGGGTCGCCTGCACAGCGTCATTGTGGGAGGAGTGCCTTCAGCTGGTCTCGATCGTGAGGGTCGTTCCTTCGATCCTCAAGTTGGACCGGCATCCCCTCGGACTTCAGGGTTGATGCTAATCAACCGGGCTTTTGACATGCACCCTGAAGCCGAAGCTGTCATGTCCGCTGTCCCTCCCGCTCTTCTTGGAAATCCCATGGATTACTCCAATAGAAAGCGGGGTAGCTTGATGAGAAGGCAGCGTGAGGAGAACCCCTATCTGTTATCAGAGATGCTTCAGTTGATCGGAGGTTCTGGTCAAGATTCCAGCAGGACTACTATGTGACAGTCCTCTGGAAGGGTTTCTGTGCTAAGGGCTATCCCCTCTTTTTGAGCACAAGCGGTTAGTTATCCGCTCCTTGACAGACAAGGACTCAGATGAGATTCAGTCTTTGGTGCAGAGGCTTGAGGAGTGGAGGATCTTGGGGTTGATCTCTGGTGAGCGCAGCTACAATCAGGAGATTCTCTGTCAGTTTTGGGCCACCTTGTTCATTGATAGGAAGCTCGCGTGCTGCATTGGATGACCCAAGGGGTCCACTACCGGTGCAATTTTGTCACTTTCGCCGGTTGTTGGGTTTCGACCATGTCGACAGGGATGCCCCTCGCTTGTCAGAGATGTATGGTGGGGGCATGTACACCGAGCAGCTGCAGAACTCAGGTGTCTACATGGATGGTGCCGAGGCAACCTTCAAGGTCCAAGGCCTGAAGCCTGCCTACTATGTGCTCAACAACCTGATGCGCCTAACTCTGGATCCTAAAGTTGGTGACCAGGACAACTTGAGAGATGATGCTGCCAAGGTCCTCGTCCGCTTTGCTCTGCCAGATGGACGGTTTAGCATCTCTCACTTTCTGTGGCAGAAAATCTCCGATGTTTACAATGATCCTCACAAGGCCTTGCCATATGCTCCATATCTTATGCATATCATTGAGCATGTGGTTGGCGCCACCTTCGAGTATGATCGCACCATGAAGGAGTACAGTGTTCGCAAGTTCACCTCGGCTCCTTCCAAGGACAAAGAAAAAGTTGATGAAGGTGGTGAGGTCCCAGCAGATGCAGCAGCGCCTGGCGAGGCTCAGCCGGGTGGAGATGTTCCCCATGCTACCGCTCCTCCTCCGCGTCGTGAGAGGCGTAGGGGTGGCGGTCTTCGCTCCGCCCTTGGAAAGATCTTTGAGTGGATGTGCTATCGGGCCGATCGTGACGAGCGACATCAGCAGGAGGTGCGTCAGCATCTCGGTCTTCCTCCGCGCTCTCCGGTCCGACCCCATCCAGATCCGTTTGCTGAGTACGATGCTCAGGCCCGCGTGGTGATGATGATGATGATGATGATGATGGTGTGGTCTCCCCAGCAGCAGCCCCAGCAGCAGGCTCAGCAGCAGCCCAGTTTCCAGGTGGTGGTGAGGCGGGTTTGTACAGCTCCATGCTGTATCCGCCTCATCAGTTCTATCCTCCGCCACCACCTCAGTACCAGCCTCATTCCTTCTTCCCTGACTATGGTATGGGCACGTCCTTTGCTGGCGGGTCCACATCGTATCAAGGAGGGGGTGGAGGCTCGTACATGGGCTTTGCTGGCCCCGACGCCGATCCAGCTGGGAGTGGTGGTCCTCGCGACTCTACACCTCCACCTGATTCTTCGGCTCCTTCATCCTTCCCTGGTGGTGACGTTGGAGAGAGTGCCTATTCCTCTCTCTTCGGGGGCTCTTATCATGATGGATCTTCTAGCAGCTATTATTGATTCTTTGCTTATCTTGGCCTACCCGCTTTGGTACTTGATGCCAAAGGGGGAGTGTTAGGCTTATCTTGTTGTAATAGCTGTAAGAAAGGGTAATCTTTGAGACTAAGTATGGTATGCTACATTTTATTTGTGATATGCTGAGGATGTAAACCTTTTATGCTTATTGTTATATTCATGCTTGGTTCATCCTCGTTATTGATGCTCTTGTCTTGGTGATTGTTGTTTTCGATATGGCTATGTGATTTGAGTTCTTTTCTTTCTTCAATAGCCATTCGCTTTTCTTATTACATTGTTATGTGTATCACCATGTCATACCGTTTATGCATCACAAATTGATATATTTGATATTGTCACACACTTAGGCACCCCACGGATTGCAAAATTTAGGGGGAGCTCTTGTTCTTGTGTATGCAACCTTGCTTTCTAATCAAGGTTTGAAATTCATATCCAAAGCATACACTAAGGGGGAGCTTCAACTAAATTTTGGAATTCAAAAGCTTCAATTCTTTCTATCCCTAATTGTAAGCCTAAGTTGGTTGTCATCAATTACCAAAAAGGGGGAGTTTGAAAGTGCATTCGCCCCCAATGTGGGTTTTGGCTAATTAATGACAATCAAATTAGGGACTAACCAGTTTATAAAAGCATGTATGCAGGTGTTAGTCCTTTGAAAGATTTGAAACGTTGAAATCTCGTGAACAAAGCACGTAGGATATTTTTGGACATAAAGATGCCTAGCTCAAGTGGTAGTTTAAAATTTCAATTTTAAACTTGAGTTATAGGTAAGCCGGACTATGAAGAGGGTCACAAAGTAAGTTGGCTAGATGTGGAGAAAAGTGCTCAAATCGACTAACCTTAGTTCGCTTGAGAGACACCGCACAATCACGAACACGTAGAGGGTAAATTCATTTGGTCGGTGGTACCGACCATGGGTGGTCGGTGGTACCGACCACAGCTTCTCTGCGCAGCGCTCAAACACCCTCTCTGTGTTGGTCAAAAAATGACCTGGCGGTAGTACCGCCATAACCTCGGTACTACCGCGCCGGCGGTGGTACCGACGCAAGGTCGGGTAAACCTGGTTTGCAACCCTCTCTGGATAGAGTTGTTTTTGACCTAGCGGTGGTACCGCCATTACCTCGGTAGTACCGCCCGCGGTGCTACCGACCCATGGCCGGTAGTTTCCAATTTTGCAAGGCTCTCTGTTCGCGCTGTTTTGGCCTGGCGGTAGTACCGCCATTACTTCGGTAGTACCGCCCGCGGTGCTACCGACGCAAGGCCGGTGGTAACCAAGTTTGCAGAGCTCCCTGTGTAGAATTGAAAAAGGCCTGGCGGTGGTACCGCCATCACCTCGGTACCACCGGGATCGGAGGTACCGACGGAGGTCGGTGGTACTTGGCTTTGCGAGGCTCTCTGTGTTGTGTTGAATATGACTTGGCGGTGGTACCGCCATAACCTCGGTACCACCGGCCTCGGAAGCACCGACCCAGGTTCGGTGGTTGAAAGTTTTTCAGGGCTCTCTGGACTGACTAGCTTTTGACTTGGCGGTGGTACCGCCATTACTTCGGTACCACCGACCTCGGAGGAACCGACCCTCGGGCGGTAGTTTCCGAGGGACCGAGTCCCTAACTGAGTTGCTCTCTGTTCGAGCTTGTTTTGGCCTGGCGGTGGTACCGCCATTACCTCGGTACCACCGGCCTCGGTGGTTCCGACCTTGGCCCGGTGCTTGTCAGTTTGACCAGATCTGGTGTATGCGACCGTTGTGTCATGGTCGGTGGTACCGACCATGGCTGGTCGGTGGTACCGACCAGCCTCGGGACTGAGGGAGTATAAATGCCTCCCTCTTCACTTTTCACGGTTACGACAGACCTATACACTTATTGCTGACCTAACTCTAGACAAACTCTCTCCAAGCATTGACTCACCATCTCTCCCCCCTTTGCTCCTAGATTCATTCCCTTGCAAGATTTGAGCTAGGGAAGTGAGATTCGAGAGTGGGAAACATCAATCTTCGACTTGAGCACTTGGTTTCCATCTTGCCGGCTTGTTTTGTGTCTTTTACTCTTGAGCTCTTTGAGCTCTAGCCGGTTAGGTGTTCTTCGTGGTAGCCCGTATTGATTTACTTGTGAGGGCTCCCCGAAGCGTTTGTATTACCCTGAGAATTCTAGTAGAGATACTCTCGTAGCCTTTGTGGTTGCTTGAGTGAGGCGAGGAGGTGAAATAGACTCCGACCTTTGTGGTCACCTCAACAACGAGGAAGTAGGCACTCCTTAGTGGATTGGCCGAACCTCGGGATAAATCTTGTGTCCCGTGTGCTTGTTGTTGTTGTCCCTATTTTCTCTACTTCTCTTGTTATTGTGTTCTTCGTGTTCTTCCTATCCCTATCTTGTTCTTAGGTTGGGAAGGCTCGATCTACATCAAGGGGAGCAACCAAGGTTCGTGAGAGTAGTTTTACCATAAATTATTCTTCGGAAAGTTGGCTAGAAACTTGTTTTATCTTCATATCTTACTTTCATCGGATTTGTAGTTTCTTTTAGGATCCGGTTGTGCCGTTTGTTTGTGTTGGTAGTACCGGTGTTTCACACCCGGTAGTACCTACCCAAACAAACCGGCCTCTCCGGTTGCTATCTAACTACATCTTATAGTTTGTGAAGTTTCAGATAGTCAAAAATCACCTATTCACCCCCCTCTAGGCTGATTCGGTCCTTTCAGGGGATGCTTTGTGGACTTCCTAAGGGAGGATGAGCAATCAAACGAGGATATTATACGCGAACTTGCAAGCAGAAAGGACACTTGTCGCTTAGCCTTGGGATTTGTCCCAAACGTTTTTAAATTTTGATGAAGTTTATGATAGAATTGATGAACACTGTATGTGATACCTTACGTTAATAAGATTGAGAAGTTGAATTGCTCATCACTAGGCTTAAAAAATGGTCTTTTCATTGGAAGTCTAGGCATCTTCACCTTGCCACCTCTGTAGTGACATGGTTAGGAAAGAATGATGAATAGGCTTTTTCTTGCTAGCTTAAAATCTGAGAATGAATGTTGAATCAAATGCTTCCAAACCATGTTTAGTTTGCATTGCTTGCGCAAGGACCTTGATTCTGCTAAATCTGAAATAACCGTGGTTAAAGTCAAATGCTTGGGTACCATGTGTTTTTGTGAGTCTTTAGATGCTGAATTAACCAACTAAAGTTGACTCACACCATATGTGTAGATAACTTGAGCATGCTAGGGCTGAAATTGTGAAATAAATTTAGGCTTGTAGCTCATGCTCTTTGAATAAAAAGCTTGCCCTACTTCTAGTGCTATTCATGATTCTTTGCTTGATGTGAATGGTGATGTTTCTTCCACCGATTTCATTGCACGTCATGCATTGATTTAGAAAAAGAAGTTTTGGTTTTGAAGCAAATGCGCGATGACATGAGCGCTAAGTTGGTTGAGCACAATGATATGAGTGCCAACCTTGAGAAGGAAGTTGAACTCTTGCATACCACATATGTCGAGTGCATTAGAGAGGAGATGGAAAATCGGAAAAACACTCCTTGTGGTACTTGTGATCGCCTCATGTTTGAGAATGAGGTTTTAGCTAAAAGATGCAAGAGTCTCTATGCTAAATCGTTTGATTCACGCATTTCTTGCAACTCTGATGTTGGTGTTTCCAAGTCTGCATCTTTGCAACCGGAGTTGAGTTCTTGTATTGCGCGTGAGTCTTTTGACGATAGCACTAGTGTCAAGGTTTTGGATAGCTCTTTCATAGCTACTCCCAACCTTGTTGTATCTTCGAGTGATGTCCAAGAGACTTCTCTTGACAAGGGTGCTTCTCACATTTTTGGAAATCGTGCTCCCAATCCGATATTCCATTGCACCTTTTGTAAGAAAGATGGACACTCATTCGATTTTTGCTTTCACCGTGTCAAACATGAGCGGCGTATTCGAGCTAAGGCTTTTAGGAAGCCACGTAGCCTTTCCCATGGCACGTGTGCTCCTAGTATTGGCACCAAGATGAACGTTGATGCTTCTTGTTTTAAGTCCCAAGGGACTTGTCACTTGTCAGAGAATGGTGTGCCTTCCAATAGACCTTTGTACCATTGCTCTTTTTGTGAGAAAGATGGGCATCAAGAAAGCTTTTGCTATCGGCGTGCCAAACGCTTGCGCCAAGCTTGCTCTTCTAGGAAGATGCTGGTTCATAGCCCTTCTCATGGCATGAACGCTTGTCCTCCTAGTAAGAAGCCCCTCTTTGTTGATGGGTTTTATGACTCCTTTTCTAGTGGGTTAGGTCATGGTCGTGGTCATGCTTCTTGTGTTGGTCCATGTCATGCTTCTCATGGTGCTTCTATTGGTTCTTCTCAAAAAACCTTGGAAGATGTTTGCCTCTTTTCCCATGGTACAACTCGTTCTTCTCCTCGAGTTGTCCTTTTGAGTAATGCTTCCAAGGGTGTTTCAAAATTGCATTTGAACCAACATTTGCATCATGCTAACCAACATGATAAGTTGAGATTTGTGACCAAGTCCTGGGTTCCCAAGTACATGCTTGCTAACCCTTCGGGATCCAAGGCTCGGGTTATTTTGTCCTCTTGTGTGTAGATATGAGGACGCGGGGTGGAGAACATGTGCCTAATGGAGCTTGATCTGTTAGATGTGATCAAGAGTTGATGCTTCTCTACACCCCGCTTAGAATTGCCTCCAAAGAGGCTTTTTGCAGTTTGGTGAGCTTTCTTATACACTCATACCTTGTACATCCATGTTCTATTTCTTGTGCTATGAGATGGACTGTCATGTGCTCACTTGTATAGTTCTCGCATGTACATTTTCTTTTGTATCATGTTTTGTTTTAGTCTAGCATGTGCTATCTTGTATATCATGTCATGCTAGCTTTGTGTATAGTTTTTGTGGAGTAGCCACTCTTCATGCTAGTTGGTGATCCTCATGAACATTATGCCAAACTTTACCACACTTCTCCATGAGCTTTTCTTATAGAGGTATGATGTTCATTAGGTGTCACTTTTCATGTGCTAGTTTTGGTTAGCTACATGTACCCTGTTGACATGTTTAGTTTGAGCACTAGCCTTTCCACAATTTTATCATGTTACATGCTTCTGGATCTATTGCTATCATTATCTTGCATTGTAGCATGTGTTGAGGTTTAGGCTGTGTTTGGGTTGATCATGTCTTTAGGCTGCATTTTGCTATATAGTGCTTTATCCTGTTGCATGGTAGTCATGTCTAGATTGAATTCAGATCTCCTTGTGGTATCATTCATAGGTAGACCTCTTTTTGTTGAGAGTTCACCTTATGCTTTTATGTGACTAACCATTTTGTGGAGACCTTGAGGTCACACTGGACGAGACAATGCCTTGTGTTTTCTTCTGCCTTTGAGTGTGCAGGAGAACAGGAGCCTGGAGAGAGCATTTCGGCTCACGGACACGATCCCACTTCTTCCATGACTTGGGGTTCCGTTCGAGAAGCTCTCCAGCGAGCACTAGCTGCACATGTGGGAGTGACAACATCAGGCGAGGGGGAGACGACTTCGGCAAGGCAGGCGCCCCAGAGACTTCAGTAGATTCAGGCGTCCCCTCGGGTATCACACAAGCAGGCAGTACGCGCTTCATGAGGTACCTCTGACACACTTCTGAGTTCGGGTTTTGGTACTCTCCTTCTTCGACCTCTTTCTGCTGTGTGGTCTTTCCGATGTGGTTTTTGCTGGCTGTTCGCTTGAGCATTTCTTGGCTCTTTTCTTGTCGTTTTGGTGTGTGTTTCCCTTTTAGTTGGGGAAGCATTTTGCTTGTTGTATCTTAGTTGGACTTCTCCGATACCCTTTTGTTTTGGGTTTTCCTTTTTAGGCTAGTTTTGCTTTGTCTTTGATAGACTAGCTTTTGCATGCATTTCATCATGTATTTTAGTTCTTTTTAGAGCTTCATGTTAGAGCAATCAGAATGAGATTATGCTCTTTTTGGTATGCCCTGTTTATTCATGATGATGCTTGTAGCTTAGGCTCTTTTTGATCACTTTATACATGTTAGAGCATCTCCAACAAGTTGGAAAAAATGACTTGGTATATCATGAGTTTTAGCAACTTGCTAATTCATTTGGCAAGTAAACAAAGACCTCTCTCCAACAATTTGCTATTCCAACTTGTTAAAATAAAAACACTAGGCCCACCTAGACCGATCTGCGTTGCCGCGGGAGAGGAGGGAAAAAGATTTTGCGCTAGGAGAGGTGGGGAAACAGCGCGCGGGAGCCCGCCACGGTGAAATCACGGGATAGCAACGTCACCTCCGCGTGCGGAAATTTACGCGTGCGGCATGGAGGAATAGGAAGTTGGAAAAGATAGCAAGTTCATTTAGGAAGTTGTTGGAGAAGAATATTTGTGCTTTTACCAAATTGATAAGAATAGCAAGTGAGAATAGGGAGTTGTTGGAGATGCTCTTATGAGCTAAGCTATTTTTGAAAATGGTGAACTTGACTAATCGACTATGAAACCTTTAATTTGTTCACCATTGAGATTGGCAACTAGCATGGGTAGGATGTGTTGAGATCACTTGTGCTATCTTTTGTATGCTAGGTTAGGTTGCTATGTCTCTTGCACTGAGTCATTCACTTGCTCGGATTGCTCATATTTACCTTGTTCTTAAAATTTGATCCAAGTCTAAGTGAAATGAAAAGATCGAGAGAGATGGGATTTCATGTGTCAGCACCTCACGGTATCGAGACTGTTTCTCATTGCACTTTTGAGTTAACTTGAGTCGTGTAGTGTAAGACCGAAACCGGGTTTTAAGCTTTCGATTGCTTTTCTTGCATAGGCTTAGCCCGGTTGAAAAGTTAGGCAATGACCATGCTTTCAACCTCTCACAATCACATGCTTTAATATGAACTTGTGTTAATACCGCTGCAATCTCCGATAAAATTTGAAAATAACACAAGGTTATGCTTCATTCTATGGCATGATGATTGAACTTTGCTAGGGGTAGTTCACCTCTTTTACTGAGTTAGCACTTGGTTGATTTCCTGTCTATTCATGCTAAGTGTTATTTAGTGGTGAACTCCTTTTCAAATGGCTTAAAACTGCTCATATGCTAATTGTTCATATTTTGTATTCATTTGATTAGTTTGAGCCTTTTCTAGCATTTGTTTGGTTGCTACACTTTCAGGGCAGCACCCTTTTGAGCATTTTTTCATTCTGATTGCTATACACTTGAAGCTGTTGGATTGCACATATCATGCATTTTAGCTTAGTGTTCATACCCCCAGCTCCGATACTCCTTGTGGTAACCCCCATGTGCATTTGGTTGATGACTTGTCTTGTGGTTGTGTCAACTTTGTGAAGAAATGTCAAAACCCCTCAGCATGTTCCCTTTTGTCAAGGGGGAGAAGCTGTTTGCAAGGGGGAGTTTGTGTGTTGTCACAAAAGGGGAGAGTCTTGCATTTTGGGGAGAGCTTTGAGCTAGGGGGAGTTTAGCTCTTTTATGTGCTTCATTTGGTGTCCTTCATAGTGCGCTTGTTTGCATAGCATTTGTGTATAGGCTTGCTTTTAGGGGGAGTTGTTTGTTTTGCAGCTTCTCCGCTTGCTCCGAGTGTTTGTGCTCCATTTGATTTTGAGCTTCTCTTTATGTTTTCTCAGTTGGTATCGAGCCTGCTAGTCGTGTTGAGCCGTCTTGCATCTGTCTTGAGGGGCTAGCAGTTTTTGCTTGGTATTTTCGATTGATATGGAGTCTTTTGAGCTAGTGGTGTTGAGCCTTTTCTGCCTCTTCTTGAGGGCTAGCTCATTTTTGTCTTGGTTGCGTTGAGCCGTTGCCTATGTCTTTGGGAACCAAGTCTTTCGCTCTCTCGAACTTTGCTTGGTTGCGTTGAGCCGTTGCCCATGTCTTTGGGGGCCAAGTTTTCGGTTTTGTTATCTCAACCAATATCTTGTACCTAGTTTTTGTCAATTCAATCATCAAGGGGGAGAAATTTCGAAACCCAAGTGGATAAGAACCTTCCAAGTGGATAAGAACCTTGGTTTCTTTTGCGATGATTGTTTGACAATTTATTTGAGACTGGTTTTTGAGTGCCTTTTGGGGATTCATGCCTTTGGGATTCATGAAACTCTTGTTTTATCTTGACTCTTCGGTTGTGTGGAGGCTTTGCCCGCTTTTCTAGTTTCTTTCGGGACCGAGAGTTTTTATTTGGAGTTTTCACGATCCTTCCTCATATCAAGTGGCCTTGTGTTTGCTTTTGCTTGGCTTTTGGGCACTTGAGTGAGGCTTGCCTTTAAACCCTTCCTTTGTGGTTTTATTGTTAGTCAATGCATTCATCAAGGGAGAGATTGAGAACATATATGATGAATGATTGACATTTATGAGGAAGGTTTGAGGCTTTTCCCGGTTTAGTCCATATCTCGCTATGCGCTTAATGTTTATGACTAACCGGTGGCGTTGAGTTGTCTTGTGTTTCATGTGTTTGTTGCGGATACATGGGTGTATGCCGGATCTTGAGATGATGAGTGATTGTCAACTGGGATGATGCACATATTCTTTGGCTTGTGTTGTGCAGGTGTTGAGAACGGATACGGTGATCAAAGGCAAGGTGAAGGTCAAGTAGAGACGTGTCGTGCCGATGGACCCAGAGCGGTGAAGGGCGAACGTGAGGCTTGGACTGATGGACCGGTGGCCTGAGGATCGGTCGTGGTGGCTGACAGCCTAGGACAGCGACAACTGAAGATCTGTGTGTCCATCAGGGCTGACAGCCTAGGTTTCCCGGTTTCGGCCTCAAAACCGGGGGATGGCCCAGGTTTTGAAGGACCGAGAGTGCAACCAGAAAGCGACCAGAGGGGGGGGGGTGAATGGGAGCTTCAAAATTTCTTTTCAGAAACTTCTCGCCACTGTCCCGAGAGTCGACCCCAAGAGCAAATCTAGAGCTTGCAAGTGTCCACGACCCTAGATGTAGGGTGGATGCTTCCGAGAAGCACAACGAGACACTCTACAACTCTAGAAACCCAACGCAAAAGACATAAACCAAAACCGTCAATAGACAAACGAACCGCGGACGAAACTGCGCAAAAACAGTCGCATCGGACGCTGGCCTGACTCAGCACCGGACGCGTCCGATGCAAACAGGAACGTTCTGGAACCTTACTGGACTGGCATCGGACGCTGCTACAGTGAAACCCTAGCGTCCGATGCTTGACCCCCGGCGCGTCCGATGGCAACGGACGCTCCGATGGTCAGCGTCCGATGCTCCTTTAAAAAGCACTATCAGATGACACGTGGCAACGGACGCTCCGATGGAAAGAGCCCAGCGTCCGATGCTCAAGAACAGAGCGTCCGATGGTCCCGATACAGAACTGTTCTTCCGTGAAATTCACCCGATCTCCTCCGAATCAAAAACACTAAGGCTTAGACTTGGTATGAGGAGTTCCTAGGAGGTTAGTGAGCTATCCCAAAGAGATCATGGCTCGCACCTAACCCCAAATCGGTGAATTTGAAGAATTCGGGACAAAGGAGCAAAACTTGATTCAAAACGAAAATCGACCGATCTACTAGCTCATGAGGTTAGAGATGATTTCCTTCGGTGGAAAGAAGTGCGTCACGATCTAGAACAACTCAGTTCAAACGGATTTGCAAAAGACGCACCGAGTAGAGAGATCTATCAACGGGAAGAAAGTGGAGAAAAGCAATACGCGAAGAACACGAACAAAACGTGAATCACAACCACGAATCTGCAACCGTGTAGCTACCACACGCTACAACAGTGAGATTACGGTCTCACTTCCTCAAAATCTCCAGTACACAGAGGTATGGTTCTCTGCGGATCTCAGTTGCTACAGCAGGGGATTGGGAGAGCAGGAAAACCTAGAATGCAAAGAGCAAAATGACTGAGATAGGATGGGAGGTGGGTGTCTCCCTCTACTTAACCTAATTCTAATTCCCACTCTACCCCTAACTAATTACATAGCGAACCAGCTAAACCCTAGGGTTATTCTGGACCAACTCATGGTAGGTGGTGATCCGACGGCCACGCCCGCACAACTGGTAGCGTTGCCTCGACGCAACCTCATCGATTGCCGCCACGTGCCACCACCGCTCTGCTTGTCCTTTTCCCGGACTTCACCCTCGGTTTTGTGGCCCAAACCGGGAAACCAGCCTTCACAGCCAACCACCAGTTTTGAGGCCCAAACCGGGAAACCAGCCGACCATCGCCTGAGTTTTGTGGCCCAAACTCAGAAACCCGCAACACCCAGGTTTTGAGGCCCAAACCTGGAAACCGTCCTCAGCCCGAGTTTTGTGGCCCAAACTCGGAAACCATCAGCGCCCAGGTTTTGAGGCCAAACCTGGAAACCGTCCACTCAGTGGTTTTTCTGTGGCTCAACCACCAAACCGATCCGTAGAAGGGATGCACCGCCCGTGCACCCCATTCATCAACACATGTCCCCAGGTCCTCGACCCAAGCAACACCGTGTCCGCAAGTCTTCGCTCGTCGCTGTCCCAGGCTGTCAACCACCACAGCTGATCCTCAGGCCACCGGTTCCTCAGTCCAAGCCTCACGTCCGCCCTTCGCCACTCTCGGTCCATCGGCACGGCACGTCTGTACTTGACCTTTACCTTGCCTTTGATCACTGTATCCGTGCTCGACACCTGCACAACACAAGCCAAAGAACATGCGCATTATCCCAGTTGACAATCACTCATCACTCAGAGACTCGGCATACACCCATGTATCCGCAATCTCCCCCTTGATGAGTGCATTGTCAACTACCAACACAAATCATAATAGAATAGAGGAAGGAAGGAAGAAAGAGAGAGAACTCGACCAAATGACCCAAAAGCATAACAAAGCCGAAGAAGGTAAAGTGGAAAGAGAAAAACAACTTGGTTCCCAAAGACATGGGCAACGGCTCGACGCAACCAAGCAAAGCAAAACTAGCCCTCAAGAAGAGGTAGAACAGGCTCAACACCGCTAGCGAGAAAGCTTGATACCAATTGAAAGATCAACTGAACTTCAAGCAAAACAGAGCTAGCCCTCAAGAAGAGGCAGAACGGGCTCAACACCGCTAGCGAGGAAACTCGACACCAACTGAAGAAAGCTTGATATCAACTGAAGAACATAAAAGCAAAGATGCTAGTTCCTCAAGAAAGAGGCAAAGGCTCAACACAACTAGCTACGAAAAATGCTCCGAATCAACTGTTACCAGCTCAGAAATTCAGGAATCGAGCAAACTCCCCCTCAAATAGTGCACACAACCAGGAAATCTCTCGAACACAGAGAGCACACATGATTTGTCAATATTTTCCCTCCCTTAGTTGAAAATGCACCATTAAACAAATTTCTCCCCCTTGACAGAAGAACTCTCCCTCCAAATGCATATGAGTCAAAATGGAAGTTAGCAGCTTCAGGAATATAGTCGATAGAATGAGAAGATGCTCAACAGAGTGCTGATCCGATGACTCATAAAATGCACAGAATGCTAGCAAAGGCTCAAACTGATCACTAAATACGAAATCTGAATATTTGAGCAACAGGAGCAGTTTTCAGCCAAAAGGTATTCACCATCAACATAGCACGAAACATGTATAGACAGGAAGTCAAACAAGTGCTAAGCATGTATACAAGGTGAACTACCCTAGCATAATTCAACCATCATGCTATAGAATGAAACATAGACTTGTGTATCCAAGTTTTATCGGAGTTGCAGCGGTTAAATTACACAAGTTCAAATTTTAGCATGTGACTGCGAGAGGTTGAAAGCTTGTCATTGCCTAACTTTTCAACTGTGTGAAGCCTATGCAAAAGCAATCAGAAGCTTAAGGCAACAGTTTCGGTCATACACTACACAGCTCAAGTTTAACTCAAAGTGCAATGAGAGACAGTCTCGAAACTGTGATGTGCTGACAAGCAATCTCATCTCGATCTTACCAATTCACTTAACTTGGTTTAAAATTAAAGTAGCATATGAACATACCAAGCAAGTGAATGACTCAGAACTAGAGAAATAGCAACCTAGTATATATGGAAAGCACAAGTGATTTCAACACATTCTATACATGCTAGTTGCATATCTCAATGGTGAATATTTTCAAGTTTTATGTTCATTAAGCAAATTCACCATTCATAAAATAGCTCTGCTCACAACATGTATCAGTGATCAGAAGGAGCATAAGCTACAAGCATCATCATAAAGCATCAGAGCAAATACTATACAAAGCATAGTCATATTCTAAGGATTATATACATGAAGCTCTGAATGTAAATATGCAAGATGAAATGCAAAGATGCATGATGAAACCAAATGAAAAAACACAAAGTCAGTTTATAATACACGAGTCAAAATGTTTCCCCCATCTAAAAGGGGAAACACACACCAAGCTCACCTCTCAACCTAGCAAAAGTTGATTGGTCCAAAGGCTTGGTGAAAATATCAGCCAACTGATGATGAGTATCGACATGGCGAAGGTCGATATCACCCTTCTCATAGTGGTCTCACAAAAAATGAAAACGCACATCAATGTGTTTGGTCTTAGAGTGCAGCACGGGGTTCTTAGCAACGCTAATCGCACTCGTGCTGTCACAAAGCAAAGGAACGCGAGTAAAACTCAGACCAAAATCACGCAAAGTGGCAATCATCCAAAGCAACTGGGAACAGCAGCTAGCCGCAACAATATACTCAGCCTCCGTGGTGGACTGGGCGACACTAGACTGCTTGCGAGAAGACCACGAAACAATAGAAGAACCAATAAACTGACATGTCCTAGAAGTGGACTTGCGCTCAATTCGGCAACCAGCAAAATCAGTATGGGAATAACCGCAAAGGGAGAGGGTGGAGGAAGCAGAATACCAAATCCCAAATTCTGGAGTGAAGCATAAGTACCTCATAATGCACTTGACCGCCTGACGGTGAGAGGTGCGCGGCGACGACTGAAATCGCGCGCAAAGACACACCGTGAACTGAATGTCTGGGCGTGTCGCCGTCAAGTACAGCAGTGACCCGATCATACTCCGGTACTCTTTCTGGTCCACAGCTTCTCCATCCTTGTCCGCATCCAGGGCCGTCGTGGTCGACATGGGTGTTGGAAGAGGCTTGGCCTCACCATATCGAATTCTTCAGGTAACCTTGGTATACTTACCCTGGTGTAGAAACGTTCCCTCTCGAGATTGCTTGATTTGCAACCCGAGGAAAAACGTCAACTCGCCCATCATACTCATCTCAAAGTCCCTGCTCATAGTATCTGCAAACTTGGCAACCAAAGCGTTAGAAGAACCACCGAAAATGATAGCATCCATGTAAATCTGGACCAAGAGAGTGTCACTGCCTTGCTTGAGGAGAAAAAACGTTTTATCCGCACATCCCATTTTAAACCTTAGCAAGCAAAAGGTTTTCAACCTATCATACCAGGCTCTAGGGGCTTGTTTCAAACCATACAAAGCTTTATGAAGTTTAAAAAGATGGTTTGGAAACTTGGGTTTCGAAACCGGGGGCTTGTTTCAATACACCTCTTCTTCTATGTAGTCGTTTAAGAAGGCACTCTTGACATCCATTTGAAAAAGTTTAAATCCTTTGGATTGCAGCAAAGCCAAGAGTATCCTAATTGCCTCCAAACGAGATACAGGAGCAAAAGTATCCTCATAGTCTATCCCCTCCTTCTGACTATACCCTTGGGCTACAAGTCTCACTATACCACAACCAACAATTAGCGTCGAAAAACGGTTCCTAAAACTTAGTATTAACAATAAACAATCGGTCGCTATAAATTACTAACAGAGTATCAGTCGCTATATTTACTTGTAGCGACCGATAATCGGTGGCCATACATATTCTGCAAATTCAAGCCTACTATGTGTCGCTAAAAAATCATATCAAGGTCTGACGATTGGTAGCTATAGCCAGGTTTCGTTTTCGCGGGTTCGGTCAAGCCACCTCGCACGCAGTGAAATTTGTGTGGCCCACCTGTCATAGTGTGATGACCCGAAAGGCCAAAACCCAAACTTCAGCACAGACCAACACCACCCCCATCAGCCGCCATCTCATTCCCCTCCCAAATCTCACGGAGAGAACCAGGGGCCGCTCCTCGCACACATCGCTGCCGTGGCCGCCGTACTCGCTGTCGTGGTCGTCATCCTCGCCATCCTCGCCGCCGCGGCCGCCAATCCCAGTATCGCGGCCACCGTCCCTGCTGTGCTTGTCGTACTCGCCCGAGATCTGCTACAACCATCGTCGAAGCTGCCATCTCCGAGCAGGTACTCATCCCTTCCATCCCCATCGGTTGTTCCCTTCCCTTCCTATCCCTTCTCGTCGAAGCTGTGTGCGCTACTGCCAGTGGCCCAGCATATCGCTTGCTGCAGCCCCCTGCTGCCGTAGCAGTAACACGCGCTATGGCGCCAGGCGGCAGGGCAAGTGCCACTGTGCCGGCAATCGGTTGCCAGGAAGGCTACAACTATGAAGGCGTCAGATTTAGGGTGGAGGATGGTTGCGGCGAGCGCTCCGATTAGACTAGAGGCGCATCAGGAAATGGAAAAAGCACTGGCTACGAGTGTTTCCGGAGTCAGGAAAAAGCAATGGGAGGCGACAGTAATATTTCTCCTTCAAATTTACGTGTTTGTTAGCTCTTGGATATTTAGATTTTGATATTTAATTTGGATGATATTATTGTTTATTAGTTTATCTTTAATTTACGTGTTTGTCGATTGCTGCCAGCTGCTTACATTAGTGCCGATACAGGAGCGGATCTAGTATACAAGGTGGGTTGTCATCTGACAGCAATGCCTTCAAGTCTGGTTCAAGTACTCTTCTATGTTTTACAGTAGGTGACACCAGTTCAGCATACCTGGTGACATCAGTGCTCCTCTAAAAAATCAGTCTATGTCCTCTCAAATTGATAAGTCAGCACTCAGCATATGTGTAGCTTGATTGTCTTTCTCATTTTCACTGAATCTCTCGCTCTGTCTCTCTTGATTTTAACAATTTCATTTGTGGTGTTTGAATATTTTGATTTGAGCCATAGAACGAAGGATGTTCTGTTGATCGATGAAGGGTTAGCAGGCCGATCTTTTTCCGGTTTTTTTAATCTTTCCAAACTTCGTGAAGAACACGGATAGCAGGTGGTTTAGTTAGTAAAATTAGTACTTGTATTCTTCGTTTGCCAAAAAAACAGATAGTACAGGCGTATGGTTTTTTTTTTTTACTGGTTGGTATCTTTGTTACTTTAACTACAGTTATAATATAGTGTGAATTGTGTACGGTTTTCTGTGTATTACCGAATACGCAAGTTACTCCAACCGCCCCAATAATTACGTTTGCTTTCTAAGAAATAAATCTAATTTTTCTTTCTAAGAAATAAATTTACTAAATATACTAAATATTTTTTTTACATAATTAGTATCATCTAAAGATCATGGAAACGCCTGAACCATCTTTCACTCTCGGTCCTTCAATTGGTATCAAAGCGGGTTAAGGATCTTCCACCTTAGTCGGTTCCAGATCCACCGAAGGCGACATAGATCGCGGTGTGGGCAAATCGCCGTTCTTCGATGGGACGAACTATGTGTATTGGAAGATACGCATGTCGGCCTATCTGTAGAGTTTGGGTGCTTCCATCTGGGATATTTGCAACTCTGTCGATTACGTGGGTCTTGGCTGCTTGCTACTCAGCATCAGATTGATGAGCACGATGCCAATAGCCGAGCCCGTAATGCTCTTTTCTCATGCTTGAGCATGACGGAGTTTGATCGCGTTTCTCACCTCGCTACGGCTCGGGAGATTTGGGCTACCCTCATGCGTTTCCACGATGGAACCACTCAAGTCAAAACCCGTCTCTACGAGTCGCACAAGCAAGAGTATAAGAACTTTCGACACATGCCTGGCGAGAGCATAGAAAGTTTATTTGCTCGCTTTCAGGTGATTGTCAACAGGATGAGGGCTAACAAGGAGTTGTTGCCTTTCAACGATCATGAGAGAGCTTTAAAGCTTTTGCACACTCTCGATCGGTCGGTTGTGGACTCGAAGGTTCAGGCGATCATCGAATCACCAAACTATGAGACCCTCACATGCGACGAGCTCTTTAGTAAGCTCAAGTCCAGTGAGATTGACGCCATGGCGATGGCTTCTTATGAAAATCCTTCTGGCCCGTCGATGGCTTTGCTTTCTGGCTCTTCTGCTAACCCTCTGGAGGATTTGCACTCTCTTCTCTTCTTTCTGTCACAGAGGAGCAGCTGGAGTTCATGGGGATGACGAGTTGGCTTTGCTCGCCAACTGGTTCTCGTGGTTTCACAACAACCGCATGAACCGTCGCCGCGGAGGAGGACGCTCGGTATGTTTCGAGTGCGGCGACCCCAACCACTTCATCGCCAATTGCCCGAAGAAGAAGAACAAGCAAGTCTTCGGCAAGGCGGATCATGGGCACAAGTACGACTCCGGCAAGCGCAAGGAGAAGTACGTCCCCGCGAAGCACAAGCGGAAGGGCGACTTCAACAAGGAGTACATCAAGACGAAGTACTTGGAGAAGGCCCAGGCTGAGCAGCGTGCCTTCTTCGCCACGCTTAGCGATGTCAACGACTCAGATGACGACTCCGCTTCCTCAAGCGACGATGAGTCCAAGAAGAAGAAGAGGATCGAGGACAAGCTGAACGGCCTCTGCTTCTTCGCCGACAACGAGAGCTTCTGCACCATGGCCCTCGGCAAGGACGTCGACGGCGAGATGGAGTATACTCCTCGGAACGACGACGACGACGACACCTCCCAGGTATCTCAGACCCCCGACGAGCTTTCTGTTGAGGTCAAGAAACTTACTGCCGCTCTTCTGAGTCAAGATAAGTTGCTTAGGCGCGCTGCTAGAGAGCGGAAGGAGTTTAGGCAGAAGTGGGAGGATACGGTGAGAGAGCTTGAGTTTGCTAGATCCACCGTGGTCATTTCTGAGGAGGCTGAGTGTGAGATGTGCACCACGCACATGACTGACCTTCTCACTTTGAAAGGTAAGTATGCTGCGTTGGTAGGCGAGGTGGATGAGCTTAGCGCTAGATCCTCGGTGCTTGGTGCGTGCAAGTCTTGTGCAGGCTCCCAAAAATGCTCCGAATCAACTGTTACCAACTCAGAAATTCAGCAATCGAGCAAACTCCCCCTCAAATAGTGCACACAACAGCAAAATCTCTCGAACACAGAGAGCACACATGATTTGTCAATATTTCTCCCCCTTAGTTGAAAATGCACCATTAAACAAATTTCTCCCTCTTGACAGAAGAACTCTCCCTCCAAATGCATATGAGTCAAAATGCAAGTTAGCAGCTTCAGGAATATAGTCGATAGAACGAGAAGATGCTCAACAGAGTGCTGATCCGATGACTCATAAAATGCACAGAATGATAGCCAAGGCTCAAACTGATCACTAAATACGAAATCTGAACATTTGAGCAACAGGAGCAGTTTTTAGCCAAAAGGTATTCACCATCAACATAGCACGAAGCATGTATAGACAGGAAGTCAAACAAGTTCTAAGCATGTATACAAGGTGAACTACCCCTAGCACAATTCAACCATCATGCTATAGAATGAAACATAGACTTGTGTATCCAAGTTTTATTGGAGTTGTAGCGGTTAAATTACACAAGTTCAAATTTCAGCATGTGACTGCGAGAGGTTGAAAGCTTGTCATTGCCTAACTTTTCACTGTGCGAAGCCTATGCAAAAGCAATCAGAAGCTTAAGGCAACAGTTTTGGTCATACACTACACAAGCTCAAGTTTAACTCAAAGTGCAATGAGAGACAGTCTCAAAACTGTGATGTGCTGACAAGCAATCCCTCTCGATCTTATCTACCAATTCACTTAACTGGTTTTAAAATTAAAGCAGCATATGAACATACAAGCAAGTGAATGACTCAGAACTAGAGACATAGCAACCTAGCATATATGAAAGCACAAGTGATTTCAACACATTCTACACATGCTAGTTGCATATCTCAATGGTGAATATTTTCAAGTTTTATTTGTTCATTAAGCAATTCACCATTCCTAAAATAGCTCTGCTCACAACATGTATCGGTGATCAGAAGGAGCATAAGCTACAAGCATCATCATAAGCATCAGAGGAAATACTATATAGAGCATAGTCACATCTAGGGATTATATACATGATGCTCTGATTGTAAATATGCAAGATGAAAATGCAAAGATCCATGATGAAACCAAATGAAAAAACACAAAGTCAGTTTATAATACACGAGTCAAAATGTTTCCCCCATCTAAAAGGGGAAACACACACCAAGCTCACCTCTCAACGTAGCAAAAGTTGATTAGTCCAAAGGCTTGGTGAAAATATCAGCCAACTGATGATGAGTATCGACGTGGCGAAGGTCGATATCACCCTTCTCATAGTGGTCTCGCAAAAAATGAAAACACAAATCAATGTGTTTGGTCTTAGAGTGCAGCACGAGGTTCTTAGCAACGCTAATCGCACTCGTGCTGTCACAAAGCAAAGGAACGCGAGTAAAACTCAGACCAAAATCACGCAATGTGGCCATCATCCAAAGCAACTGGAACAGCAGCTAGCCGCGGCAACATACTCAGCCTCCGTGGTAGACTGGGCGACACTAGACTGCTTGCGAGAAGACCACAAAACAAGAGAAGAACCAATAAACTGATAAGTCCCAGAAGTGGACTTGCGTTCAATTCGGCAACCAGCAAAATCTGCATCGGAATAACCACAAATGGAGAGGGTGGAGGAAGCAGAATACCAAATCCCAAATTCTGGAGTAAAGCATAAGTACCTCATAATGCACTTGACCACCTGACGGTGAGAGGTGCGCGGCGACGACTGAAATTGCGCGCAAAGACACACCGCGAACTGAATGTCCGGGCGTGTCACCGTCAGGTACAGCAGTGACCCGATCATACTCCGGTACTCCTTCTGGTCCACAGCTTCTCCATCCTTGTCGGCATCCAGGGCCGTCGTGGTCGACATGGGTGTTGGAAGAGGCTTGGCCTCACCCATATCAAATTTCTTCAGGATATCCTTGGTATACTTACCCTGGTGCACAAACGTTCCCTCTCGAGATTGCTTGATTTGCAACCCGAGGAAAAACGTCAACTCACCCAGCATACTCATCTCAAACTCTCTGCTCATAGTATCTGCAAACTTGGCAACCAAAGCATGAGAAGAACCACTGAAAATGATATCATCCACGCAATCTGGACCAAGAGAGTGTCAGTGCCTTGCTTGAGGATAAAAAAGCGTTTTATCCACACATCCATTTTAAAACCTTAGCAAGCAAAAGGTTTTCAACCTATCATACCAGGCTCTAGGGGCTTGTTTCAAACCATACAAGCTTTGTGAAGTTTAAAAAGATGGTTGGAAACTTGGGGATGGATTTTGAAACCGGGGGGTGTTTCACATACACCTCTTCTTCTATGTAGCCGTTTAAGAAGGCACTCTTGACATCCATTTGAAAAAGTTTAAACCCTTTGGATGCAACAAAAGCCAAGAGTATCCTAATTGCCTCCAAACGAGCTACAGGAGCAAAGTCTCCTCATAGTCTATCCCCTCCTTCTGACTATACCCCTGGGCTACAAGTCTCACTATACCACAACCAACAATTAGCGTCGAAAAACTGTTTCTAAAACTTAGTATTAACAATAAACAATCGGTCGCTTTAAATTACTAACAGAGTATCAGTCGCTATATTTACTTGTAGCGACCGATAATCGGTGGCCATACATATTCCGCAAATTCAGGCCTACTATGCGTCACTAAAAAATCATATCAAGGTCTGACGATTGGTAGCTATAGCCAGGTTTCGTTTTGGCGGGTTCGGTCAAGCCACCTCGCGCGCAGTGAAATTTGTGTGGCCCACCTGCCATAGTGTGATGACCGAAAGGCCAAAACCTACCTCAGCACAGACCAAACACCACCCCCATCAGCCGCCATCTCATTCCCCTCACAAATCTCACGGAGTGAACAAGGGGCCGCTACTCGCACACATCGCTGCCGTGGCCGCCGTACTCGCTGCCGTGGTCGTCATCCTCGCTGCCGCGGCCGCCGCCATCACCGCCGTGGCCGCCAATCCCAGTATCGTGGCCACCGTCCCTGCTGTGCTTGTCGTACTCGCCAAAGATCTGCTACAAACCCATCGTCGAAGCTGCCATCTCCGAGCAGGTACTCATCGCTTCCATCCCCATCGGCTGTTCCCTCCCTTCCTATCCCTTCTCGTCGAAGCTGTGTGCGCTACTACCGGTGGCCCAGCATATCGCTTGCCGCAGCCCCCTGCTGCCGTAGAAGTAACACGCGCTATGGCGCCAGGCGGCAGGGCAAGTGCCACTGTGCCGGCAATCGGTTGCCAGGAAGGCTACAGCTATGAAGGCGTCAGATTTAGGGTGGAGGATGGTTGCGGCAAGCGCTCCGATTAGACTAGAGGCGCATCAGGAAAAAGGAAAAAGCACCGGCTACGAGCGTTTCCGAAGTCAGGAAAAAGCAATGGGAGGCAGCAGTAATATTTCTCCTTCAAATTTACGTGTTTGTTAGCTCTTGGATATTTAGATTTTGATCTTAATTGGATGATATTATTGTTTATTAGTTATCTTTAATTTACGTGTTTGTCGACTGCTGCTAGCTGCTTACATTAGTGGCCGATACAGGAGGGGATCTAGTATACAAGGTGGGTTGTCATCTGACAGCAATGCCTTCAAGTCGGTCAAGTACTCTTCTATGTTTTACAGTAGGTGACACCAGTTTCAGATACCTGGTGACCTCAGTGCTCCCTAAAAAATCAGTCTATGTCCTCTCAAATGATAAGTCAGCATCAGCATATGTGTAGCTTGATTGTCTTTCTCATTTTCACTGAATCTCTCGCTCTCTCTCTCTGATTTTAACAATTTATTGTGGTGTTTGAATATTTGATTTGAGCCATAGAATGAAGGATGTTCTGTTGATCGATGAAGGGTAGCAGGCCGATCTTTTTCGGGTTTTTTAATCTTTCCAAACTTCCTGAAGAACACGGATAGCAGGTGGTTTAGTTAGTAAAATTAGTACTTTGTATTCTTCGTTTGCCAAAAACAGATAGTACAGGCGTATGGTTTTTTTATTTTACTGGTTGGTATCTTTGTTTAACTACAGTTTATAATATAGTGTGATTGTGTACGGTTTCTGTGTATTTATCCGAATACTGCAAGTTACTCCAACCGCCCCAAAATAATTATCGTTTTTGCTTTCTAAGAAATAAATTTAACTAAATATATACTAAAATATTAATATTTCTGTTACATATTTCTGTAGATCTTTGAATATGTTGATTTGAGCCGTAGATGCGGATACATGGGTGTATGCCGAGTCTCTGAGTGATGAGTGATTGTCAACTGGGATACTGCGCATGTTCTTTGGCTTGTGTTGTGCAGGTGTCGAGCACAGATACAGTGATCGAGGGCAAGGTGAAGGTCAAGTAGAGACGTGTCGTGCTGATGGACCAAGAGTGGCGAAGGGCGGACTTGATGCTTGGACTGAGGGACCGGTGGCCGGAGGATCAGCTATGGTGGCTGACAGCCTGAGACAGCGACGAGCGAAGACTTGCGGTCACGGTGTTGCTCGGGTCGAGGACCTGGGGACACGTGTCGGTGGACGGGGTGCACGAGAGGTGCATCCCCTCTACGGTTCGGTTTGGTGGTTGAGCCACAGAAAAACCACCGAGTGGACGGTTTCCAGGTTTGGGCCTCAAAAACCTGGGCGCTGATGGTTTCCGAGTTTGGGCCACAAAACTCGCGGCTGAGGACGGTTTCCAGGTTTGGGCCTCAAAACCTGGGTGCTGCGGGTTTGCTGAGTTTGGGCCACAAAAACTCAAGCGATGGACTGCGGGTTTCCCGGTTTGGGCCTCAAACCAGGGGTTGGCTTGAAGGCTGGTTTCCGATTTGGGCCACAAAACCGGGGCGAAGTTCGGGAAAAGGACAGTAGAGCGGTGGCGGCATGTGGCGGCAATCGTTGAGGTTGCGTCGAGGCAACACTACCAGTTGTGCGGGCGTGGCCGTCGGATCCCCACACCTACATGAGTTGGTCCAGAATAACCCTAGGGTTTAGCTGGTTCGCTCTGTAATTAGTTAGGGTAGAGTGGAACTAGAATTAGGATAAGTAGAGGGAGACACCCACCTCCCATCTCATCTCGGTCATTTGCTCTTTGCCTTTTAGGTTTTCCTGCTCTCCCAATCCCCTGCTGTAGCAATTGAGATCCGCAGAGAACCATACCTCTGTGTACTGGAGATTTTGAGGAAGTGAAACTGTAATCTCACTGTTGTAGCGTGTGGTAGCCACACGGTTGCAGATCGATGACTTGATTCGCGTTTTGTTCGTGTTCTTCGTTTCTCCGCGATTTTCCCGTCACTCGATCTCCCTCTCTACTGCGTCTTTGCGAAATCCGTTTGAATCAACTTGTTCTTTATAGTGAGGAGATCGTTTCCACCGAAGGAATTCATCTAACTCCTCATGAACAAGTAGATCAGGTCGATTTCATTTTCGTAGCGCTTTTTCGTTCATACTCCTCCCCTTTCGATTTCCCGGTGATTGAGTTGGTTTGAGCGGATGATTTCTTGGGGATAGACTCCTAACTACCTCGTGATCATCCTCTCCAAGTTTGGGAACATGGGATTGCGTTTTGATTCGGATTTGAGAGGTTGTGTGTGAAGGGCGACTGAAATCGCCCTCACTGGGCGGTCGCGGACAGTCCGCGGTTTGACCGGCGGACAGTCCGCGCGTCGGGCTCCGACCGAGCAGTGGTCGCGCGGCTTGACTGTGTTTGCCTCGGGTGACCGGCGGACAGTCCGCCGTTGACAGGCGCGGACAGTCCGGGCCCGAGCAGAGGACTTTCAGCAACTGTGCTGTTTCGGGGATTTTGCCAGCGGACAGTCCGCCATCCCCCCGCGGACAGTCCGCGGTTGAGCCGGACAGTCCTGGACCCCAGGGCCGGACAGTCCGCGAATCGGCTGTGTGTTGCAGTTTCGTTTGTTGGCTCTCTCGGCTTCCTCGGTTGGTTTTCGAAGTTCTCGTTTGGCCCTAGAGCTGACCAAGGAACCTCTCTAGGTATCTTTGCTACTTGTTAGCATCGGTATTTGGGGATCACTCGACGTAGCCTTCCATCTACGTTCAGGACTTGGTTTTTTAGGGTAGAACTTGTGCCGGTGCTTTTGGCGCTTGGTTTGCTATCGCTTTGTGGTGCCTCGCTGTGATCCTAGGGATCATCCACCCACTTCCAAGGGTCGTGGGCATCACGGTTTGGATCGAAGCTCTTGGGGTTGATTTTGGGACAAAAGGCCAAAGTTTTGAGAGAAATTTTTGAGCTCCCATTCACCCCCCCTCTGGTCGCCTTGCTATCGCATTCTCGGTCCTTCAATTGGTATCGGAGCAGGTTAAGGATCTTCCACCTTAGCCGGTTCCAGATCCACAGAAGGCGACATGGATCACGGCATGGGCAAACTGCCGTTTTTCGATGGGACGAACTATGCGTATTGGAAGATACGCATGTCGGCCTATCTGCAGAGTATTGGTGCTTCCATTTGGGATATTTGCAACTCTGCCAATTACGTGGTCTTGGCTGCTCGTGTTACTCAGCGTCAGATCGATGAGCACGATGCCAATAGCCGAGCCTGTAATGCTCTTTTCTCTTGTTTGAGCATGTCTGAGTTTGATCGCGTTTCTCACCTCGCTACGGCTCGGGAGATTTGGGCTACCCTCATGCGTTTCCATGAGGGAACCTCTCAAGTCAAAACCCGTCTCTACGAGTCGTTCAAGCGAGAGTATTGTTGGTAGTTCTTAGCTTCACTAAAGATAGAGCTAGGCAACTATCCCCAGTAACGGCCCAGAAATGCTTGTTGACACTAGCCAACATCGTTACTAGGAGCAGACTATGGAATCTATTCTAGGCAACGGTGTCAGAAGTGCTTGAAGCAAGTTCGGTCACTATACCTAAAGGAGTGAAGCTAAATCAACTATCTACTAATGCCAAGCGGGGTTGTCAATCCCGACACTAGTAGGAGCTAGCTAGAGAGATTGCAATCTACCAAGAGGAGATTCTGCAAGCGCATAGAACTATCGTAGTAGCACTTTGCCTGGGAGTACCAGGTGTCAATTTATTTGATCTCAAGGGAAGGCTAGGGTGGTGTATGAGTCGAGTCAAGGAGGGGATGAGAGTCGAAGAAAAGAGGAAAGAGAAAAGGGGAGAAAGGAAAAGAGAGGATGGAAGGCTAGAAAGAATGTATGGGTGGATAGGTAAGGATGATATGGATGGCTAAGGTGAGGTGGATGGATAGGTAGATAAGGGGTAACTAAAGGATAACTAAAGATAACTAACTACTATCTACTAACTACTCCTAGATAACCACAGAGCAAGATAACTACGAAGCGAGATAGATACGAAGCAAGGCAGGCAAAAGTCAATAAAGCAACTAAGTTGAGTATAGTTTTATTCCTATCTTATCAAGTATCGAGGCGTACTAGCCTTTACCACTTACTTAGGTTGAACGCTAGCACAACGAGCCTTACTGTTAAACTGGGCCAACTACGTGGTGGAATTCAAGGCGCACAGGGCTGTCACCACCTGCTTGCTACCACAGCTATCCGGGGGTCCAGCCGTATCTGAAGGTAAGTCTATAACTAAGCACCACGCTTAACTATATTCTAACTATCTCTATCCTAGCTTTGAATATAGACACCCTTGCGGACGTCAGAGCAAATACTTGACTTAATAAGATAAACACTAAACTAACTAAGCAACCTATTGGCAAAGATCAAACACTAAGCTCACTAGAGATTAACTACTATGGCTATGTGAATTGATCTGTAGGATAGCTAGGCACTCAAGCAATCAATCAAGTATACCACTTAATACTGATAAGTAGAATAAAGTAATACTTGAAATGATGAAATAGAATATAGTAAAGTGCTTGAGTAACAAGAGCAAAACCTGAACTAGAGATGAAGGAAGACTCTTCCCAGCTCCAGGACCGATCACTCGCACGCCTCTACTCTTGAGCTAAGCCTTGAGCAGCGCTTCCGTGAGGGCAAAGATGCCTTGCTCTACTAGCTACCTACTTGCCTAAGCTCTCTGAGCTTCTAACCTAAGTCTCACTTGCTTGTGTTGCTTCTTGGTGTGGTATGGGATGGTACAAATGGAAAGGTGCCACCAGGGGGGTATTTATAGCCTTGTGGAGTGAGGGGGGTACTTATAGGGGGCAGCCAACCGACCTAGGGTTAGGTCAGGTGGCGGGCGCCACCCCCTACTGGCGGCCGCCAGTCCCCTGGCCGTTGGATGCATCATCATTTATCCTACGGCCTCCAGGTGGTTGTCCAAGGCGGTTTGGAGGTCGGTTGCATGTCCTAGCAACCGACTTAGGTCATGATCCATGCCACTCCCCTCCGTAGCCCTCCGATCAAACCGACCTAGTGACCAAGGGCCAAGATTTGGCTTTGGGGTGGTCACATGGATCAGTGACGTGGCAGGGGGGATGGTTTGGGCCAACCCAAGTGGCGGGCGCCACCCCCCTAAGGCCCAATTGGGCCCTGCTGAGTGGGTTTGGCCTCTGGTGGTTCAAATGTCCAAATTTGGTCCAAATTCCTGCATTCAAATAAAAATCTATGGACATGTGGAATTTGGTTAGTTTGAAACCTATTTGACTACATTTCATGCCTTTTTGGTGGACTTTAGGGTAAAATGTTGATGGTAAAACAGGTGTTTAAGGACCATCAACAAGCTCCCCCAAGCTAACCTGTTGCTCGTCCTCGAGCAACAATGCGGTTTAAGCATTGAGCATGAAATGGATAGCAACTTAAGATGTCTGCAAGTGCATATTGTATAGTGAGAAATAACTTGGCATATATCATTAATCATAGCAATGTGGGGCTTATAGCTTTTCACTTCAAACATGCAAGAGTGAAGTAAAGCAGTAGATAGGAAACTTTTATCTTGCTTAGGTTTGACTAGGATTCTGTCTGGAGGTTTTTCAAGGTTTTCAAAAGATAACAACTTGCTTAAGTCCTCCAAGATTCACTCAATCACTCAATGGTGTTTAAATCCTCACTTAGGCCAAAATGTAGCCTCTCCTATTTCTAAGGAATGATATGTGGAGTTATAGGTAGGCTAAGAATCATGAGCAAATTGCCTGATGTTTATTGCTAAGCTAGACACTCAGATCATAAGGAGCAGCAAATCATAAAAATTGATCAAGATGTGCATGTGTGGTTATGTGGAAGTGTATAGAGGGATATTTCATAATCCTTCCTAGTTAATTTCTAGGGTCTAGAGCTAATGATAATTCTCTCTCTCTTTTTTTAGATAAATAGTGAGTAGACAAAAGATGTGTCCTCACATTTTCTTAGGACATAGTCCTCTTTTGAGCTACTTTGCTCACTTTTTTTTTCTTAGGACATAGTCCTTTCTTGAGCTACTTTGCTCATTTTTTTTTCTCTCTTTCTCTCTTTTTTTTAGCTCTAGATTTCCCCAGACATCTATAGGAAAGGAGTTCAGAAATGAAAAAGGGGGAAGAGGGAGAAATGCTTATTCCCAGTGTAGGAATAAGCATAAGGCTAGCAATGGGATGTTTGGCAGGGTATTGCATATCTCCGGTGTAGAGAATAAGCAATTTATTTGGTGGTTGCAAACTTCCAAAGTGGAGAGGAGGCAATTTATGGTGGGTGTGTGTGAATCTTGATTCAAAAGATATGATAAGCTTCTCTACTAAGATCTATGAGGTCTAACAAAGCTCAACACAGATAAAGCTCTTTGTGGTTTTGACTAATGACTAACAAATATTTGGCTGGTGGTGGGATGGGATAAAATCCAGGAGGAACTTTTAGCAAGGTTTTCATGATTTTTAAAAGAAATCCTCCAGATTAGGTCCTAATTTCACCTTAGCATGTTTAAAGAATTACTCCATTTCTTACTAACATTATTCACTAAGCATGATTTTAGTTAAAGCATGTGCAACCCACAAAAGCTACAACTTAGATAAGACCAGATATTCAAACCATAACAATAGCATTTGCCTGATATATTTCAAATCTTATTCAGGTTTCAACTTGTTTAAGCAGATTTTATCAATTTTATTCATGGAGTGGTTATTTAGGCAAGCATGTGACATTCAAAAGATATAAAATTTAAGAACTGAATGTAAAGTGTAGGCTTGAGACATACCTTATCGGAGCGGGAGTCTCCCCAAAGCTAGCTTCTTGCTTGGTGAAGGGCCTTCTTCTTTCTCGGTCAGAGCTCTTGTTCTCATTTTATTAAAAGGGAAACTATCTAATGTTGTGAAAAGGGAAACTATCCTATTATGATATTTTATTGTTCTAACTAAGTTAACATATACCTATGCATATAACTAATGATAACTGGTGATATTTTTTTTAGTTGCATGCATGACATATGTTATTTATTTGAAAAAGAGAAATTTGAAGGGAAAAATTAAAAGTAAAACCATACCTTAGGTTCATGGAGTTTCATCCTTATCAGGTGGATCTTCTTCCTTGGGTGCTTCTTCTCTTAGTACTCCATCTGGTTCTTCTTCTTTTGGCACCTCTCCCTTGTTATGTGAATTACACAACTCAGGAGGAGGTGGTTCTTTCTTTCTGCTCCACCTTGTTCTTGGGCGTCTCTTCTTGGTACGAACGGGTTTTTCTTCCTGCATGTTAGCGGCATATGCGGGACCATGGGAAAAAGAGAATATTTTCTTCCTCCCTCCTAATGTCATTTGAATTTTACCACTTCCCACATATATGCAGGCATCAACAGTGTTCAAGAAGGGTCTGCCTAAGATTAGAGGCACATCTTTCCTATTTCCCATATCTAGTATTATGAAATCAGCAGGAACATAGGAAACTCTAATATGAACAAGTAAATCATTAACTATTCCTTCTACATAGCAAGTGGATTGATCAGCTAGCACGACATAGGCAGATGTGGATGACATGGGTGGAAAGAACGAGTTTTCATAAAAATCTTTAGATAGAATGTTCACACTCGATCCTAAATCACACATGGCATTTTTAAAGACTTCACCAAAGATTGAGCATCTAATTATGGGACTACCAGGATCACCCTTTTTAACAGTCATGGTTTGATCTTCATAATAGTTAAAATATTTTATTTCAACCATATTTGCAGTTTCCATGTTAGGTTCAGCAGGAATTTTGCCAGATTCAAAAGATGGTATGATAGCAGCAAGTTGAGCTAATTGGGTTTCTAACATCTTATTAAAGCTTAATTGATTTTTCAGAGCAGATGAGAAATCTTCCAATTTAGCATTTATATTCTCAAGGGTTTTATCATTCGACATTAATTTCTTATTCAAGAAATCAGTAGTTCTACCTTGTGAGTAAACTAATTTTTTCAAGAATGAGAGACTATCAGAATTATGAAAATTAGAGCGGGGAAATGAATTGTTACCTTGAGAATTTGCAGGCTGATTCCATCCTTGATTCTGTTGACAGAAACCGTTGTTGTTGTTGATGAAGTTCAAATCTCCATGTAGCTCGGGGTAGTGGCTCCCAGAATGTCCAGTTTCTCCACAGACTTCACAAGTCATGTAGGATTCCAGAGATTGGACACTCTCTTATTGGTTCATCTTCTCACAGCTGTCCAGCTTCTTTGCCAGCAGGTCCAACTTGGCCACGATCATGTCGGCTTCCTTAAGGGAATGTATACCTCGCTTATGGGGCTGCAGTCTCTCGTCATTCCATCCTTGGTTTGACACCATCTCCTCTATGAGAGCCTTAGCATCTGCACCATTCAGAGAAAAGAATGCACCGCCGGCGGCAGCATCCAAATGGCTTCTAGAGAGTGGGGTTAGGCCATGGTAGAAGTTTTGGATCAATAAACAGTCCTCCATACCGTGGTGCGGACAAGCAACGACATACTCTTGCAACCTCTCCCAAGCCTCGGGAATAGATTCCTCGGCTTGTTGCATAAAGCTGGAGATTTTGTTGCGCAGAGCATTCGTCTTGCCCATAGGAAAGAATTTGGTGAGAAAAGCATTGGAACACTTGTCCCATGTGTCTACAGCATTGCGATCGGTATAGAACCATTGCTTCGCTTTTCCTAGCAAAGAGAAAGGAAAGAGACGAAGACAGATGGCTTCTTGGGTTATCCCCTTAATGGTGAAGGTGCCGCAAATCTCCAAAAATTGTTGGAGGTGAGCATTGGCATCCTCATGAGCCTTGCCACAGAACGGGCTAGCTTGGACCATTGTGATCAGAGCCGGTTTTAGCTCAAAATTGAGGTTGGCATCGATCGCGTCTGGTCCTATCGCTACATTAGCGGCAGAAGGAGCAGAAAATTCACGAATGGTCTTGTTGGCCATCGTGATGATAGAACGAGATAAGAAAGAAAGAAGTTGAGGAAGATGAAGGAAAAAGATAAGAAGAACTAAAGAAAGAAAGAATTGGTTAAGATGGGATTCGCTAAGCGGGAGCTTGAGCGAAGATAAATTCGACACGGACTCAACCGATACACCGATTGCCTTCCCCGGAACGGTGCCAGAAATGCTTGTTGGTAGTTCTTAACTTCACTAAAGATAGAGCTAGGCAACTATCCCCGGTAACGGCCCAGATATGCTTGTTGACACTAGCCAACGTCGTTACTAGGAGCAGACTATGGAATCTATTCCAGACAACGGTGTCAAAAGTGCTTGAAGCAAGTTCGATCACTATACCTAAAGGAGTGAAGCTAAAGCAGCTATCTACTAATGCCAAGCGGGGTTGTCAATCCCGACACTAGTAGGAGCTAGCTAGAGAGATTGCAATCTACCAAGAGGAGATTCTGCAAGCGCACAGAACTGTCGTAGTAGCACTTCGCCTGGGAGTACCAGGTGTCGATTTATTTGATCCCAAGGGAAGGCTAGGGTGGTGTATGAGTCGAGTCAAGGAGGGGATGAGAGCCGAAGAAAAGAGGAAAGAGAAAAGGGGAGAAGGGAAAAGAGAGGATGGAAGGCCAGAAAGAATGTATGGGTGGATAGGTAAGGATGATATGGATGGCTAAGGTGAGGTGGATGGATAGGTAGATAAGGGGTAACTAAAGGATAACTAAAGATAAATAACTACTATCTACTAACTACTCCTAGATAACCGCAGAGCAAGATAACTATGAAGCGAGATAGATACGAAGCAAGGCAGGCAAAAGTCAATAAAGCAACTAAGTTGAGTATAGTTTTATTCCTATCTTATCAAGTATCGAGGCGTACTAGCCTTTACCACTTACTTAGGTTGAACGCTAGCACAACGAGCCTTACTGTTAAACTGGGCCAACTACGTGGTGGAATTCAAGGCGCACAGGGCTGTCACCACCTGCTTGCTACCACAGCTATCCGGAGGTCCAGCCGTATCTAAAGGTAAGTCTATAACTAAGCACCACACTTAACTATATTCTAACTATCTCTATCCTAGCTTTGAATAGAGACACCCTTGCGGACGTCAGAGCAAATACTTGACTTAATAAGATAAACACTAAACTGACTAAGCAACCTATTGGCAAAGATCAAACACTAAGCTCACTAAAGATTAACTACTATGGCTAAGTGAATTGATCTGTAGGATATCTAGGCACTCAAGCAATCAATCAAGTATACCACTTAATACTGATAAGTAGAATAAAGTAATACTTGAAATGATGAAATAGAATATAGTAAAGTGCTTGAGTAACAAGAGCAAAACCTGAACAGGAGATGAAGGAAGACTCTTCCCAGCTCCAGGACCGATCACTCGCATGCCTCTACTCTTGAGCTAAGCCTTGAGCAGCGCTTCCGCGAGGGCAAAGATGCCTTGCTCTACTAGCTACCTACTTGCCTAAGCTCTCTGAGCTTCTAACCTAACTCTCACTTGCTTGTGTTGCTTCTTGGTGTGGTATGGGATGGTACAAATGGAATGGTGCCACCAGGGGGGTATTTATAGCCTTGTGGAGTGAGGGGGTACTTATAGGGGGTAGCCAACCGACCTAGGGTTAGGTCAGGTGGCGGGCGCCACCCCCTACTGGCGGCCGCCAGTCCCCTGGCCATTGGATGCATCATCATTGATCCTACGGCCTCCTGATGGTTGTCCAAGGCGGTTTGGAGGTCAGTTGCATGTCCTAGCAACCGACTTAGGTCATGATCCACGCCACTCCCCTCCGTAGCCCTCCGATCAAACCGACCTAGTGACCAAGGGCCAAGATTTGGCCTTGGGGTGGTCACATGGATCAGTGACATCGCAGGGGGATGGTTTGGGCCAACCCAAGTGGCGGGCGTCACCTAGGGGTGGCGGGCGCCACCGCCCTAAGGCCCAATTGGGCCCTGCTGAGTGGGTTTGGCCTCTGGTGGTTCAAATGTCCAAATTTGGTCCAAATTCCTGCATTCAAAGAAAAATCTATGGACATGTGGAATTTGGTTAGTTTGAAACCTATTTGACTACATTTCATGCCTTTTTGGTGGACTTTAGGGTAAAATGTTGATGGTAGAATAGGTGTTTAAGGACCATCAACAAGTATGAGAACTTTCGACATATGCCTGGCGAGAGCATAGAAAGTTTATTCACTCGCTTTCAGGTGATTGTTAACAGGATGAGGGCTGACAAGGAGCTGTTGCCTTTCGACGATCATGAGAGAGCTTTGAAGCTTTTGCATACTCTTGATCGGTCGGTGTGGGACTCGAAGGTTCAGGCGATCATCGAATCACCTAACTATGAGACCCTCACATGCGACAAGCTCTTTAGTAAGCTCAAGTCCAGTGAGATTGACGCCATGGCGAGGGCTTCTTATGAAAATCCTTCTAGCCCGTCGATGGCTTTGGTTTCTGGCTCTTCTACTAACCCCTCTGGAGGCTTTGCACTCTCTTCTCTTCTTTCTATCACAGAAGAGCAGCTGGAGTTCATGGGGGATGACGAGTTGGCTTTGCTCGCCAACCGGTTCTCGCGGTTCCATAACAACCGCATGAACCGTCGCCGTGGAGGAGGACGCTCGGGATGTTTCAAGTGCGGTGATCCCAATCACTTCATCGCCAATTGCCCGAAGAAGAACAAGCAGACCTTCAACAAGGCGGATCATGGGCACAAATACGACTCCGGCAAGCGCAAGGAGAAGTACGTCCCCGCCAAGCACAAGCAGAAGGCGGCTCAAACAAGGAGTACATCAAGATGAAGTACTTGGAAAGGCCAGGCTGAGCAGCGGGCTTCTTCGCCACGCTCTCGACCGTCGATGACTTGGATGATGACTCCGCTTCCTCAAGCGATGATGAGTCCGAGAAGAAGAAGAGGATCGAGGACAAGCTGAACGGCCTCTGCTTCTTCGCCGACGACGAAGGCTTCTGCACCATGGCCCTCGGCAAGGAGGTCAACGGCGAGTTGGAGGACATCCCTCGGAACGACGACGACGACGACGACACCTCCCAGGTATCTCAGACCCCCGACGAGCTTTCTGCTGAGGTCGAGAAACTTACTGCCATGCTCCTTAGTCAGGATAAGTTGCTTAGGCGTGCTGCTAGAGAGCGCAAGGAGTTTAGGCAAAAGTGGGAGGATACGGTGAAGGAACTTGAGTTTGCCAAGTCCACCATAGTCGTGTCTAAGGAGGTTGAGTGTGAGATGTGCACCACACACATGACTGACCTTCTCACTTTGAGAAGCAAGTATGCTGTGTTGGTAGGAGAAGTGGATGAGCTGAAGGCTAGATCCTCGCTGTTGGGTGCGTGCAAGTCCTGTGCGGGCTTGCAATCCGAGTTGGTAGAGAAGAATGCCAAGATTGTGTCTCTTGAGAAGGCTAGCTCGGATAGCACGTGTGTGACTAGGTGCGTTCTTTGTGAGGGTTTGGAGATGGAGATTGCAAACGTGAAGCATGACAAGATGCAAACCGAGGAGGAAAACACATACCTTTAGACCATCTTGTCATGGGTGTCGAGTGCTAAGCCGCAGCTTGGGATGATGATCTCCCAGTTCAAGCGTGCTGCTGGAGGTCCAGGTGTAGGCTTTGCTCAGGGTGTTGAGTGCGCTTCATCTTTTGGCAAGATTGGAGAGTCGAGTGGTCTTAACCCGAGTAAGAAGCCCAACTCCACCACTACTGCCAAGCTTACCAGGATACCACCCAGATAGCCACTAAAGCCTAACACCAAGGATGGTGTGTTTGTGGAACCTCCGAGAGCTCCACCCAAGAAACAATCATGGGCTCCAAAACCAAACCACCTCAAGAACAAGCTGGACACCATGCCACCCATCCAAGAGGAGCTTATGCCACAGAAGGGCAAAGTGATCCACACCAACTACTGTGAGTACCAACACCCCCTATGAGAGCGGTGAGGTATCATTGTGAGCACTGTGGGAGAGATGGTCTTTTGAGTGAGTTTTGCTTTCGGCGCAAGAGAGAGGCGCGTTGTGCAAAGGAGATGAACAACACGGACATGTACCATCCTTTCCATAATGTACATGTGTCGAATGTTCAGAGGCGTGTTGCTAGGCCTAGAGGTCCAAAACCTCAAGTTCCTAGGCCTAGGCCGCGAAGAGATCGTGCTCGGCGGGAGCCTGCTGTTGTGGGCTATGGACCCCGTGGCGGTGGCTTTGTAGTTGAGCGTTTTCCCCCATCGCATTTTGAGTATCGCGATGGACGCTCCTCCCTTAGCGGACCACGTTTTCCTCTACGTGGTGATAGCTCCTCTCGTAGGCGTGCTAGGAATGGGTTTTCTGCTAACCGTTCTTTTGAGCAGCCGGCCCAACACTGGTACAATTCCCACTTTACTCACCCCAGTGTTGGATCGTATGCTCACCCTATGTCTTTTTATTGATGTAGGTAAAACGATTGGAGAACGTTTGGTTGGTGGATTCCGGTTGCTCGAGGCACATGACCAGAAACGCCAAGTGGTTCTCCAGTCTTAGTCCCGTCACCGGAAAGGAGTTTATCACTTTTGGCGACAACAGCAAAGGTAGGGTGCTGTCTCGTGGGTCGGTGCGAATTAATGAGAACTTTGTGTTGCGCGATGTTGCTCTTGTTTCTAACTTGCATTTTAACCTTCTTTCTGTTTCGCAACTTTTCGATGATGACTATGAGATTCGTTTTAAACCGAATCTCAGTCGCATTTTGGATCCTCAGGGCAATCTTGTTTGTGTGATTTCGCCCTTTGGAAAAGTCTTTTGTGCGGACTTCTCGGAATCGTTTGGAGTTTTCTCGTTGTCTTTTGGCTGGACCTTCCTCCTCCGATCTTTGGAAGTGGCATAGGAGACTCGGTCACCTGAGCTTTGACTTGCTTGCAAGACTTAGTTCACTTGGCCTAATCCGAGGATTGCCCAAGTTGTCCATGGAGAAGGATCTTGTTTGCCATTCTTGTAGACATGGGAAGATGGTAGCCGCTCCCCACCATCCAGTGACTCAGGTCATGACTAAGCGCCCTGGAGAGCTTTTGCACATGGACCTTGTTGGTCCGGCTCAGGTGAGCTCGGTTGGGGGGAAGTGGTATGTGCTTGTTGTTGTCGACGATTTTTCGAGATATTTGTGGGTTTTCTTTTAGCTGAGAAAACTGAGACTTTCTCCTTTGCTCGCAATCTGATTTTGCATCTTCAGAATGAGTTCCCTATGAACTCAATGCGAGCAATTCGGAGTGATAATGGTTCTGAATTCAAGAATTCGAATTTTGAGAAGTTTTGTGACTCTTTGGGTTTAGAGCATCAGTTTTCTTCCCCTACACACCGCCACAAAATGGTGTTGTAGAGAGGAAAAATCGGACCCTTGTAGAGATGGCCAGGACGATGCTCGATGAGCATAGGACTCCTAGGCGATATTGGGCCGAGGCTATGAGCACTGCATGCTACATTTCCAATCGCATTTTTTTCTAAGCATTCTTGAAAAAGACTTCTTATGAGTTGCGTTTTGGAAAACTGCCCAAGGTGAGTTATTTTAGGGTTTTTGGTTGCCATTGTTTTATACTCAAGAAAGGCAACCTGGACAAATTTGAGTCTCGTTCTTCCGACAGTGTATTTTTTGGGTTATGGCACTCACACTCGCGCTTATCGTGTACTTAACCTTGATACTAACCGAGTCATGGAGACATCAGATGTCACCTTCGACGAGACCATGGTTTGTCCTTCTTCTCGTTTTGAGCGTGCAGGTGATCATGAGGTTGGTGAGCCTCTTTTTGATGACGAGGACGAAGGTGCTGAAGGGATGGATGATCCAACACCTCCTCCACCCGCTATGCTGCAAGGAGCGGCTTCTACTATGACTCACGACCTAGACCCTTCTTCCTCTACTACTTGGGGGTCGTGGGATCCGCCACCTCGAGCGGTATCTTTTGTACCCGAGGATGCACCAGCTGCTGTTGAGGGGGAGGCTACATCAGCTCGGGAGGCGCCACGACACATCCAGCGCCAACACCCACCTCAACAGATGATCGACAGCATCGGCGAACGTGTCACTGGGTCAAGGTCACAACAAATCTCTCACTTTGCTCATTCTGCATTTGTTGCTGATTTTGAACCCCGAGATGTTGGACACGCTTTGACGGATCCGGATTGGGTCAATGCCATGCATGAGGAGTTAGAAAACTTTGAGAGAAATCGGGTTTGGGTCCTTGTTCTTCTTCCTCCTGAGTGTCATCCTATTGGGACAAAATGGGTTTTCAAAAACAAACAAGGAGAAGATGGCCATGTTTGTGAGAAACAAGGCCAGACTTGTAGCCCAGGGGTATAGTCAGAAGGAGGGGATAGACTATGAGGAGACTTTTGCTCCTGTAGCCCGTTTGGAGGCAATTAGGATACTTTGTCTTTTGCTGCATCCAAAGGGTTTTAACTTTTTCAAATGGATGTCAAGAGTGCCTTCTTAAACGGCTACATAGAAGAGGATGTGTATGTGAAACAACCCCCCGGTTTCGAAAATCCCAAGTTTCCAAACCATGTTTTTAAACTCCACAAAGTTTTGTATGGTTTGAAACAAGCCCCTAGAGCCTGGTATGATAGGTTAAAAACCTTTTTGCTTGCTAAGGGCTTTAAAATGGGATGTGTGGATAAAACGCTCTTTCTCCTCAAGCAAGGCAATGACACTCTCTTGGTCCAGATTTACGTGGATGATATCATTTTCGGTGGTTCTTCTCACGCTTTGGTTGCCAAGTTTGTAGATACTATGAGCAGGGAGTTTGAGATGAGTATGATGGGCGAGTTGATGTTTTTCCTCGGATTGCAAATCAAGCAATCTCGAGAGGGAACGTTTGTGCACCAGGGTAGTATAGTATACCAAGGATATCCTGAACAAATTCGATATGGGTGAGGCTAAGCCTCTTCCAACACCCATGTCGACCACGACGGCCCTGGATGCGGACAAGGATGGAGAAGATGTGGACCAGAAGGAGTATCAGAGTATGATCGGGTCACTGCTGTACCTGACGGCGACACACCCGGACATTCAGTTCGCGGTGTGTCTTTGCGCGCGATTTCAATCATCGCCGCGCACCTCTCACCGTCAGGCGGTCAAGCGCATTATGAGGTACTTGTGCTTCACTCCTGAGTTTGGGATTTGGTATTCTGCTTCCTCCACCCTTTCCCTTTGTGGTTATTCCGATGCCGATTTTGCTGGTTGTCGCATTGAGCGCAAGTCCACTTCTGGGACTTGTCAGTTTATTGGTTCTTCTCTTGTATCATGGTTTTCTCGCAAGCAGTCTAGTGTCGCCCAGTCTACCATGGAGGTTGAGTATGTTGTTGCGGCTAGCTGCTGTTCCCAGTTGCTCTGGATGATGGCCACTTTGCGTGATTTTGGTCTGAACTTTACTCGCGTTCCTTTGCTTTGTGACAGCACGAGTGCTATTAGCGTTGCTAAGAACCCCGTGCTGCACTCTAAGACCAAACACATTGATGTGCGCTTTCATTTTATGCGAGGCCACTATGAGAAGGGTGATATCGACCTTCGCCATGTCGATACTCATCATCAGTTGGCTGATATTTTCACCAAGCCTTTGGACCAATCAACTTTTGCTTGGTTGAGAGGTGAGCTTGGTGTGTGTTTCCCCTTTTAGATGGGGGAAACATTTTTGGCTCTTGTATTATACACTGACTTTGTGTTTTTCATTTGGTTTCTTCATGCATCTTTGCATTTCATCCTGCAAATTTACATTCAAAGCTTCATGTATATAATCTTTAGAATGTGACTATGCTCTGTATAGTACTTGCTCCGATGCTTTATGATGATGCTTGTAGCTTATGCTCTTTCTAATCACTGATACATGTTGTGAGCAGAGCTATTATATGAATGGTGAATTTGCTTAATAAAGATAAAACTTGAAAATTTCACCATTGAGATATGCACCTAGCATGTGTAGAATGTGTTGAAATCACTTGTGCTGTTCATATATGCTAGGTTGCTATGTCTCTAGTTCTGAGTCATTCACTTGCTTGGTATGTTCATATGCCACTTTAATTTTTGAACCAAGTTAAGTAAATTGGAAAGATCGAGATGGGTTTGCTTGTCAGCACATCACAGTTTCGAAACTGTTTCTCATTGCACTTTGAGTTAAACTTGAGCTATGTAGTGTATGATCGAAACTGTTGCTTTAAGCTTCTGATTGCTTCTGCATAGGCTTCGCATAGTTGAAAAGTTAGGTGATGACAAGCTTTCAACCTCTCGCAATCACATGCTAAAATTTGAACTTGTGTAATTTAACCATTGCAACTCCGATAAAATTTGGATACACAAGTCTATGTTTCATTCTATAGCATGATGGTTGAACTATGCTAGGGGTAGTTCACCTTGTATACATGTTTAGCACTTGTTTGACTTCCTGTCTATACATGCTTTGTGCTATTTTGATGGTGAATACCTTTTTGGCTGGAAACTGCTCTTGTTGCTCACATGTTCAGATTTCGTTTTAGTGATCATTATGAGCCTTTGCTAGCATTCTGTGCATTTTATGAGTCATCGGATCAGCACTCTGTTGAGCATCTTCATATTCTATCGACTATATTCCTGAAGCTGCTGACTTGCATTTTGACTCATATGCATTTGGAGGGAGAGTTCTTCTGTCAAGGGGGAGAAACTTGTTTGATGGTGCATTTTCAACTAAGGGGGAGAAAACATTGACAAATCATGTGAATTTCAGTTGTGTGCACTATTTGAGGGGGAGTTTGCTCGTTGCTGGGTTTCTGAGCTGGTAGCTAGTTGTGTTGAGCCTTTGCCTCTTTCTTAAGGAACTAGCACCTTTGCTTTTATGCTCTTCAGTTGATATCAAGCTTTCTTTAGTTGGTATCGAGCTTCCTCGCTAGCGGTGTTGAGCCTGTTCTACCTCTTCTTGAGGGCTAGCTTTGCTTTGCTTGGTTGCGTCGAGCCGTTGCCCATGTCTTTGGGAACCAAGTTGTTTTGCTCTTTCCACTTGACCTTCTTCGGCTTTGTTATGCTTTTGGGTCATTTGGTCGAGTTCTCTCTCTTTCTTCTTTCCTTCCTCTATTCTACTATGATTTGTGTTGGTAGTTGACAATGCACTCATCAAGGGGGAGATTGCGGATACATGGGTGTATGCCGAGTCTCTAAGTGATGAGTGATTGTCAACTGGGATGATGCGCATGTTCTTTGGCTTGTATTGTGCAGGTGTCGAGCACGGATACAGTGATCGAGGGCAAGGTGAAGGTCAAGTAGAGACGTGTCGTGCCGATGGACCGAGAGTGGCGAAGGGCGGACATGAGGCTTGGACTGAGGGACCGGTGGCCGGAGGATCAGCTGTGGTGGCTGACAGCCTGGGACAGCGACGAGAGAAGACTTGCGGTCACGGTGTTGCTCGGGTCGAGGACCTGGGGACACGTGTCGGTGGACGGGGTGCACGGGAGGTGCATCCCCTCTACGGCTCGGTTTGGTGGTTGAACCACAGAAAAACCACCGAGTGGACGGTTTCCAGGTTTGGGCCCCAAAACCTGGGCGCTGATGGTTTCCGAGTTTGGGCCACAAAACTCGGGCTGAGGACGGTTTCCAGGTTTGGGCCTCAAAACCTGGGTGCTGCGGTTTGCTGAGTTTGGGCCACAAAACTCAGGCGATGGACTGTGGATTTCCCGGTTTGGGCCTCAAAACTGGGGGATGGCTGTAAAGGCTGGTTTCCCGGTTTGGGCCACAAAACCGGGGGCGAAGTCCGGGAAAAGGACAAGCAGAGCGGTGGCGGCATGTGGCGGCAATCGGTGAGGTTGCGTCGAGGCAATGCTACCAGTTGTGCGGGCGTGGCCGTCGGATCACCACCTACCACGAGTTGGTCCAGAATAACCCTAGGGTTTAGCTGGTTCGCTCTGTAATTAGTTAGGGGTGGAGTGGGAACTAGAATTAGGATAAGTAGAGGGAGACACCCACCTCCCATCTCATCTCGGTCATTTGCTCTTTGCCTTCTAGGTTTTCCTCTCTCTCTCAATCCCCTGCTGTAGCAACTGAGATCCGCAGAGAACCATACCTCTGTGTACTGGAGATTTTGAGGAAGTGAGACCGTAATCTCACTGTTGTAGCGTGTGGTAGCCACACGGTTGCAGTTCGATGACTTGATTCGTGTTTTGTTCGTGTTCTTCGCGTTCTTCGTTTCTCCGCGATTTTCCCGTCACTCAATCTCCCTCTCTACTGCGTCTTTGCGAAATCCGTTTGAAATCAACTTGTTCTTTATAGTGAGGAGATCATTTCCACCGAAGGAATTCATCTAACTTCTCACGAACAAGTAGATCAGGTCGATTTCATTTTCGTAGCGCTTTTTCGTTCATACTCCTCCCCTTTCGATTTCCCGGTGATTGAGTTGATTTGAGCGGATGATTTCTTTGCGATAGTCTCCTAACTACCTCGTGATCATCCTCTCCATGTTTGGGAACGTGGGATTGAATTTTGATTTGGATTTGAGAGGTTGTGTGTGAAGGGCGACTGAAATCGCCCTCAGTGGGCGGTCGCGGACAGTCCGCGGTTTGACCGGCGGACAGTCCGCGCGTCGGGCTCCGACCGAGCAGTGGTCGTGCGGCTTGACTGTGTTTGCCTCGGGTGACCGGCAGACAGTCTGCCGTTGACAAGCGCGGACAGTCCGAGCCCGAGTAGAGGACTTTCAGCAACTGTGCTGTTTCAGGGATTTTGCCGGCGGACAGTTCGCCATCCCCCCCGGGACAGTCCGCGGTTGAGTCGGACAGTCTGGGACCCCAGGGCCGGACAGTCTGCGAATCGGCTATGTGTTGCGGTTTCGTGTGTTGGCTCTCTCGGCTTCCTCGGTTGGTTTCTGGACTTCTCGTTTGGCCCTAGAGCTGACCAAGGAACCTCTCTAGGTATCTTTGCTACTTGTTAGCATCGGTATTTGGGGATTTCTCGACGTAGCCTTCCATCTACGTTCGGGACTTGGTTTTTGAGGGTCGAACTTGTGCCGGTGCTTTTGGCGCTTGGTTTGCTATCGCTTTGTGGTGCCTCGCTGTGATCCTAGGGATCATCCACCCTTTTCCAAGGGTCATGGGCATCATGGTTTGGATCGAAGTTCTTGGGGTTGATTTTGGGACAAAAGGCCAAAGTTTCGAGAGAAATTTTTGAGCTCCCATTCACCCCCCCTCTGGTCGCCTTGCTATCGCATTCTTGGTCCTTCAGTAGAAGGGATGCACCGCCCGTGCACCCCGTCCACCAACACGTGTCCCCAGGTCTTCGACCCAAGCAACACCGTGTCCGCAAGTCTTCGCTCGTTGCTGTCCCAGGCTGTCAGCCACCATAGCTGATCCTCAGGCCACCGGTCCCTCAGTCCAAGCCTCACGTCCGCCCTTCGCCACTCTCGGTCCATCGGCATGACACGTCTCTACTTGACCTTCACCTTGCCTTTGATCACTGTATCCGTGCTCGACACCTGCACAACACAAGCCAAAGAACATGCGCATTATCCTAGTTGACAATCACTCGTCACTTAGAGACTCGGCATACACCCATGTATCCACAGGTTTCCCGGTTTTGGCCGCAAAACCAGGGGGAGGTCCGTGAAAAGGACGAGCAGAGCGGTGGCAGCACGTGGCGGCAATCAGTGAGGTCACGTCGAGGCGAAGCTACCAATTGTGCAGGCGTTAGCCTGCTCGCTCATTAGCAGTAGGGGTAAAAAGGGGAATAATTGTATTAGGTTATATAAGGAGAGGCAACCCCTCCCTCCAGACTATCTCAGCCATTGCTATTTTCATTCTAGGGTTTCCTGCTCTCCCATTCCCTGCTGTAGCTACTAACATCCGTAGACATGGTTTAATCATACCTCTGCGTATTTGGATTTTGCGGAAACAGGACCGGATTCCCGTTGTCTCCTCGTGGGGACGAATTTCGGCTGGCAATTGAGGTTGTGATTCGCGTTCTTGTTTTGTTCTTAGCGTTTTGCTTTTCTCCTCAAGTTTCTCGTCGATCGATCTGTCTTCACATTGTCCCATTCACAAAACCGTTTGAATCAACTTGTTCTTTATTGTGAGGGGATCATTTCCACTGAAGGAATTCAACTCAAACCTCATGAGCAAGTAGATCGACCGGTTTTCGTGGTCGGATCGTTTTTCTCCCTTTTGCCCCGAATTCTTTGATTCACCGATTTGGAGTTAGGTTCGAGCCATGATCTCTTAAGAGTAGCTCACTAACATCCTTGTTTCCTCTCAGATCAAATCTTAGCCCTAGAGCTTTCGATTCGGAGGAGATCGGGTTGAATCGCCAAAGAACTATGCTGTTTATGGGGGCATCGGACGCTGGTCACGGGAGCATCGGACGCTGCTGTTCATAGCATCGGATGCTCCGGTGACACATGTCAGTTCTGGTGTTTTTTAGTGGACATCGGATGCTGGGCATCAGACGTGTCCGTTGGTCATCGGACGCGCCAGACCCTGAGCATTGGACGCTGACTAAACACTATAGCACTGTCCAATGGTCACACAGTAAGGTTCCAGAGAGGACCTGTCTACATCGGACGCGTCCAGTGGTTTGGCATCGGATGCTTGTTGGCATTTCTTAACGTTATTACTAAGAATGGACCTTACGATCCATCCCCGGCAACAGCGCCAGAAAAGCACATTGACACTTACTAACGTCGTCACTAAGAATGGACTTTGCAATCCATCCATGGCAACGGCGCCGGATATTGGCATAGAAATGGACCCGAAGATCTATTCCCAACAACGGCGCTAGAAGTGTCTGTACGATGTCTCTTAACAAGTTGCTTAGAATGGCGCGTTTCCAGCAACAGTGTTAAGCATGCATCTTTACGATAGTTCGTAGGTTTGGAGTTTAGGTCCGCAAGCGCACGGAATTATCGTAGCATTTCACCCGGAGATATACCGAGTATCGTGATTTATTGGTTGGTTCCTCGAGGAAGGCTTTGTATGTATCAAGTTCTAGGATAAACATAGTACCAAATACCATGATAGCAATAATGGATCAATTGTCATAACAGGTGATAAACAGTGATGATTTGAATAGTGGAGAAACACAATCTTGAGCATGGCAAGAGGGCAAAGAGTAAAAAGAGACTAAAAGAATAAATGAATAAAAGAATAATTGAATAACCTAATAGAGCAGGCATGGTCTGGATACAGGTCATTCATAGAACAAGTTAATCATGCAATCATATGACATAGAACTAATCTCATGCTTCAGATGGTTCGGGAGATTACGCGAGTACTGGTCTGCCAGCAACCTCTCGTAACAATTTAGACTCCTACACCCTAGCCGAACGTGGGGGAATGCCAAGGACGGACAGGGCTGTCACCACCTGCCGCCATCCCCACTACCGTGGACTAAGACCATGCAATTACCCGGCCTCTACATCCAAGCACCATGCTTGCATGCACAGAACCCACTCAGACTCCCCCGGGTCCCCGACCCTACGGAT
>CM019823.1:75273482-75305867 GCA_009763385.1 Coix lacryma-jobi var. lacryma-jobi
AAAACGGCCTCATCGCGAGTTTTGCGGCAACCGTTCCTCCGAATGAAAGGCCAAAACCCACCAAACATGAGTTTGGGTCAAAGGATGATTGGGTGCGTCGTTGTGACCGTGAATTTTTCGTGCATCATGGTGAAAACGGCCCCCCTGCGCGAGTTTTGCGGCAAGCCGTTGTCCTCCGGAAATGAAAAGTGCCAAAAACCCCCCCAAAACATGAGTTTTGGGTCAAACAGAGGATGATTGGGTGGCGTTCCGTTGTTAAAAATTCAACCGTGAATTGTTCGGTGTGCATTAGTTGGTGAAAACGGCCCTCCTGCGCGAGTTTTGCGGACAAACGTTCCTCCGGAAATGAAAGTGCCAAAAACCCATCCAAAACATGAGTTTTGGGTCAAATCGTGAGTTGATTGGGTTGCGCCCGTTGTGAAAAATTCACCGTGAGTTTTTGTCGGTGCATCAGTGGTTTAAAACGGTCCCTCCTGCGCGAGTTTTTCGGCAACCGTTCCTCCGGAAATGAAAGTGCCAAACCACAAAAACCCACCAAACAGAGTTTTGGGTCAAACGGAGATGATTGGGGTGCGTCCGTTGTGGAAAAAATTCAAAACCGTGGAGTTTTTCGGATGCATCAGTGGGTTAAAACGCCCTCCTGCGCGAGTTTTGCAGGCACCGTTCCTCCGGAAATGAAGAGTGCCAAAAACCCACCAAACATGATTTTGGGTCAAACGGGGATGATGGGTGCGCCAGTTGTGAAAAATTCACCGTGAGTTTTCGGTGCATCAGTGTTAAAACGGCCTCCTGCGCGAGTTTTTCGCACCGTTCCTCCGGAAAATGAAAGTGCCAAAAACCCCACCAAACATGAGTTTGGGGTCAAACGAGAGATGATTGGGTGCGGCCCGTTGTGAAAATTTCAACCGTGAGTTTTTCGGTGCATCAGTGGTTAAAACGGCCCTCCTTGCGCGAGTTTGCGGCACCGTTCCTCCAGAAATGAAAGTGCCAAAAACCCACCAAACATGAGTTTGGGTCAAACGGAGATGAATTGGGGTCGCCCGTTGTGAAAAATTCCACCGTGAGTTTTTCGGTGCAATCATGGTTAAACGGCCCTCCTGCGCGAGTTTTGCGGCACCGTTCCTCCGGAAAATGAAAAGTGCCAAAAACCCACCAACATGAGTTTTGGGTCAAACGGAGATGATTGGGTGGCGTCCGTTGTGAAAAATTCAACCGTGAATTTTTCGGTGCATTAGTGGTTAAAACGGGCCCTCCTGCGCGAGTTTTGCGGCACCGTTCCTCCGGAAAATGAAAGTGCCAAAAACCCACCAAACATGAGTTTTGGGTCAAACGGGAGATGGATTGGGTGCGTCCGTTGTGAAAAATTCAACCGTGAAGTTTTTCGGTGCATCAGTGGTGAAAACGGCCCTCCTGCGCGAGTTTTGCGGCACCGTTCCTCCGGAAATAAAGTGCCAAAAACCCACCAAACATGAGTTTTGGGTCAAACGGAGATGATTGGGTGCGTCCCGTTGTGAAAAATTCAACCGTGAGTTTTTCGGTGCATCAGTGGTTAAAAACGGCCCTCCTGCGCGAGTTTTTGCGGCACCGTTCCTCCGGAAATGAAAGTGCCAAAAACCCACCAAACATGAGTTTTGGGTCAAACGGAGGATGATTGGGTGCGTCCGTGTGAAAAATTCAAACCGTGAGTTTTTCGGTGCATCAGTGGTTAAAACGGCCCTCCTGCGCGAGTTTTGCGGCACCGTTCCTCCGAAATGAAAGTGCCAAAAACCCACCAAACATGAGTTTTGGGTCAAACGGGGATGATTGGGTGCGTCCGTTGTGAAAAATTCAACCGTGAATTTTTCGGTGCATCAGTGGTGAAAACGGCCCTCATGCGCGAGTTTTGCGGCACCGTTCCTCCGGAAATGAAAGTGCCAAAAACCCACCAAACATGAGTTTTGGGTCAAACGGAGATGATTGAGTGCGTCCGTTGCTGAAAAGTTCAACCGTGAATTTTTCGGTGCATCAGTGGTTAAAACGGCCCTCCTGCGCGAGTTTTGCGGCAACCGTTCCTCCGAAATGAAAGTGCCAAAAACCCACCAAACATGAGTTTTGGGTCAAACGGGGATGATTGGGTGCGTCCGTTGTGAAAAATTCAAACCGTGAATTTTCGGTGCATCAGTGGTGAAAACGGCCCTCCTGCGCGAGTTTTGCGGCACCGTTCCTCCGAAAATGAAAGTGCCAAAAACCCACCAAACATGAGTTTGGGTCAAACGAGGATGATTGGGTGCGTCCGTTGTGAAAAATTCAACCGTGATTTTTCGGTGCATCAGTGGTGAAAACGGCCCTCCTGCGCGAGTTTTGCGGCACCGTTCCTCCGGAAATGAAAGTGCCAAAAACCCACCAAACATGAGTTTTGGGTCAAACGGAGATGATTGGGTGCGCCCGTTGTGAAAAATTCAACCGTGAGTTTTTCGGTGCATCAGTGGTTAAAACGGCCCTCCTGCGCGAGTTTTTGCGGCACCGTTCCTCCGAAATGAAAGTGCCAAAAACCCACCAAACATGAGTTTTGGGTCAAACGGAGATGATTGGGTGCGTCCGTTGTGAAAATTCAACCGTGAAGTTTTCGGTGCATCAGTGGTTAAAACGGCCCTCCTGCGCGAGTTTTGCGGCACCGTTCCTCCGGAAATGAAAGTGCCAAAAACCCACCAAACATGAGTTTTGGGTCAAACGAGATGATTGGGTGCGTCCGTTGCGAAAAATTCAACCGTGAGTTTTTCGGTGCATCAGTGGTGAAAACGGCCCTCCTGCGCGAGTTTGTCGGCACCTGTTCCTCCGGAAATGAAAGTGCCAAAAACCCACCAAACATGAGTTTGGGTCAAACATGAGATGATTGGATGCGTCCGTTGTGAAAAATTCAACCGTGAGTTTTTCGGGTGCATCAGTGGTTAAAACGGCCCTCCTGCGCGGTTTTGCGCACCGTCCTCCGAAAATGAAAGTGCCAAAAACCCACCAAACATGAGTTTTGGGTCAAAGCGGAGATGATTGGGGTGCGTCCGATTGTGACCGTGAATTTTTCGGTGCATCAGTGGTGAAAACGCCCTCCTGCGAGTTTTGCGGGCACCGTTCCTCCGGAAATGAAAGTGCAAAAACCCACCAAACATGAGTTTTGGGTCAAACGGAGATGATTGGTGCGTCCGTTGTGAAAAATTCAACCGTGAATTTTCGGTGCATCAGTGGTTGAAAACGGCCCTCCTGCGCGAGTTTTGCGGCACCGTTCCTCCGGAAATGAAAGTGCCAAAAACCCACCAAACATGAGTTTTGGTCAAACGGAGGATGATTGGGTGCGTCCGTTGTGAAAATTCAACCGGGAAGTTTTTCGGTGCATCAGTGGTGAAAACGGCCTCCCTCGCGAGTTTTGCGGCACCGTTCCTCCGGAAAGGAAAGTGCCAAAAACCCACCAAACATGAGTTTTGGGTCAAAACGGAGATGATTGGGTGCGTCCGTTGTGAAAATTCAACCGTGAGTTTTTCGGTGCATCAGTGGTTAAAACGGCCCTCCTGCGCGAGTTTTGCGGCACCGTTCCTCCGAAATGAAAGTGCCAAAAACCCCCAAACATGAGTTTTGGGTCAAAATGGGGATGATTGGGTGCGTCCGTTGTGACCGTGAATTTTTCGGTGCATCAGTGGTGAAAAACGGCCCTCCTGCGCGAGTTTTGCGGCAACCGTTCCTCCGGAAATGAAAGTGCCAAAAACCCACCAAACATGAGTTTTGGGGTCAAAACGGAGGATGATTGGTGCGTCCGTTGTGAAAAATTCAATCCGTGAATTTTTCGGTGCATTAGTGGTGAAAACGGCCCTCCTGCGCGAGTTTTGCGGCACCGTTCCTCCAGAATGAAGTGCCAAAAACCCACCAAACATGAGTTTGGGTCAACGGAGTTGATTGGGTGCGCCCGTTGTGAAAATTCAACCGTGAAGTTTTTCGGTGCATCAGTGGTGAAAACGGCCCTCCTGCGCGAGTTTTGCGGCACCGTTCCTCCGGAAATGAAAGTGCCAAAAACCCACCAAACATGAGTTTTGGGTCAAACGGAGATGATTGGGTGCGCCCGTTGTGAAAAATTCAACCGTGAGTTTTTCGGTGCATCTAGTGGTGAAAACGGCCCTCCTGCGCGAGTTTTGCGGCACCGTTCCTCCGGAAATGAAAGTGCCCAAAAAAACCCACCAACATGAGTTTTGGGTCAACGGAGATGATTGGGTGCGTCCGTTGTGAAAAATTCAACCGTGAGTTTTTCGGTGCATCAGTGGGTTAAACGGCCCTCCTGCGCGAGTTTTGCGGCACCGTTCCTCCGGAAATGAAAGTGCCAAAAACCCACCAAACATGAGTTTTGGGTCAAACGGAGATGATTGGGTGCGTCCGTTGTGAAAAATTCAACCGTGAGTTTTTCGGTGCATAGTGGTTAAAACGGCCCTCCTGCGCGAGTTTTGCGGCACCGTTCCTCCGAAATGAAAGTGCCAAAAACCCACCAAACATGAGTTTTGGGTCAAACGGAGATGATTGGGTGCGCCGTTGTGAAAATTCAACCGTGAGTTTTTCGGTGCATCAGTGGTTAAAACGGCCCTCCTGCGCGAGTTTTTCGGCACCGTTCCTCCGGAAATGAAAGTGCCAAAAACCCACCAAACATGAGTTTTGGGTCAAACGGAGATGATTGGGTGCGTCCGTTGTGAAAAATTCAACCGTGAGTTTTCGGTGCATCAGTGGTTAAAACGGCCCTCCTGCGCGAGTTTTGCGGCACCGTTCCTCCGGAAATGAAAGTGCCAAAAACCCACCAAACATGAGTTTTGGGTCAAACGGAGATGATTGGGTGCGTCCGTTGTGAAAAATTCAACCGTGAATTTTTCGGTGCATCAGTGGTTAAAACGGCCCTCCTGCGCGAGTTTTGCGGCACCGTTCCTCCGGAAAATGAAAGTGTCCAAAAACCCACCAAACATGAGTTTTGGGTCAAACGGGATGATTGGGTGCGTCCGTTGTGAAAAATTCAACCGTGAATTTTTCGGTGCATCAGTGGTTAAAACGGCCCTCCTGCGCGAGTTTTGCGGCACCGTTCCTCCGAAAATGAAAGTGCCAAAAACCCACCAAACATGAGTTTTGGGTCAAACGGAGATGATTGGGTGCGTCCGTTGTGAAAAATTCAACCGTGAATTTTTCGGTGCATCAGTGGTAAAACGGCCCTCCTGCGCGAGTTTTGCGGCACCGTTCCTCCGGAAAATGAAAGTGCCAAAAACCCACCAAACATGAGTTGTGGGTCAAACGGGGATGATTGGGTGCGTCCGTTGTGAAAAATTCAACCGTGAATTTTTCGGTGCATCAGTGGTGAAAACGGCCCTCCTGCGCGAGTTTTGCGGCACCGTTCCTCCGGAAATGAAAGTGCCAAAAACCCACCAAACATGAGTTTTGGGTCAAACGAAGATGATTGGGTGCGCCCGTTGTGAAAATTCAACCGTGAGTTTTTCGGTGCATCAGTGGTTAAAACGGCCCTCCTGCGCGAGTTTTGCGGCACCGTTCCTCCGGAAAATGAAAGTGCCAAAAACCCACCAAACATGAGTTTTGGGTCAAACGGAGATGATTGGGTGCGTCCGTTGTGAAAAATTCAACCGTGAGTTTTTCGGTGCATCAGTGGTTAAAACGGCCCTCCTGCGCGAGTTTTGCAGCACCGTTCCTCCGGAAATGAAAGTGCCAAAAACCCACCAAACATGAGTTTTGGGTCAAACGGGGATGATTGGGTGCGTCCGTTGTGACCGTGAATTTTTCGGTGCATCAGTGGTGAAAACGGCCCTCCTGCGCGAGTTTTGCGGCACCGTTCCTCCGGAAATGAAGTGCCAAAAACCCACCAAACATGAGTTTTGGGTCAAACGGAGATGATTGGGTGCGTCCGTTGGAAAAATTCAACCGTGAGTTTTTCGGTGCATCAGTGGTTAAAACGGCCCTCCTGCGCGAGTTTTGCGGCACCGTTCCTCCGGAAAATGAAAGTGCCAAAAACCCACCAAACATGAGTTTTGGGTCAAACGAGGATGATTGGGTGCGTCCGTTGTGAAAAATTCAACCGTGAATTTTTCGGTGCATCAGTGGTGAAAACGGCCCTCCTGCGCGAGTTTTGCGGCACCGTTCCTCCAGAAATGAAAGTGCCAAAAACCCACCAAACATGAGTTTTGGGTCAAACGGAGATGATTGGGTGCGTCCGTTGTGAAAAATTCAACCGTGAGTTTTTCGGTGCATCAGTGGTTAAAACGGCCCTCCTGCGCGAGTTTTTCGGCACCGTTCCTCCGGAAAATGAAAGTGCCAAAAACCCACCAAACATGAGTTTTGGGTCAAACGGAGATGATTGGGTGCGCCCGTTGTGAAAAATTCAACCGTGAGTTTTTCGGTGCATCAGTGGTTAAAACGGCCCTCCTGCGCGAGTTTTGCGGCACCGTTCCTCCGGAAATGAAAGTGCCAAAAACCCACCAAACATGAGTTTTGGGTCAAACGGAGATGATTGGGTGCGTCCGTTGTGAAAAATTCAACCGTGAATTTTTCGGTGCATCAGTGGTTAAAACGGCCCTCCTGCGCGAGTTTTGCGGCACCGTTCCTCCGGAAATGAAAGTGCCAAAAACCCACCAAACATGAGTTTTGGGTCAAACGAGATGATTGGGTGCGTCCGTTGTGAAAAATTCAACCGTGAGTTTTTCGGTGCATCAGTGGTTAAAACGGCCCTCCTGCGCGAGTTTTGCGGCACCGTTCCTCCGGAAATGAAAGTGCCAAAAACCCACCAAACATGAGTTTTGGGTCAAACGGAGATGATTGGGTGCGTCCGTTGTGAAAAATTCAACCGTGATTTTTCGGTGCATCAGTGGTTAAAACGGCCCTCCTGCGCGAGTTTTGCGGCACCGTTCCTCCGGAAATGAAAGTGCCAAAAACCCACCAAACATGAGTTTTGGGTCAAACGGAGGATGATTGGGTGCGTCCGTTGTGAAAAATTCAACCGTGAATTTTTCGGTGCATCAGTGGTGAAAACGGCCCTCCTGCGCGAGTTTTGCGGCACCGTTCCTCCGGAAATGAAAGTGCCAAAAACCCACCAAACATGAGTTTTGGGTCAAACGGGATGATTGGGTGCGTCCGTTGTGAAAAATTCAACCGTGAATTTTTCGGTGCATCAGTGGTTAAAACGGCCCTCCTGCGCGAGTTTTGCGGCACCGTTCCTCCGAAATGAAAGTGCCAAAAACCCACCAAACATGAGTTTTGGGTCAAACGGAGATGATTGGGTGCGTCCCGTTGTGAAAAATTCAACCGTGAATTTTTCGGTGCATCAGTGGTTAAAACGGCCCTCCTGCGCGAGTTTTGCGGCACCGTTCCTCCGAAATGAAAGTGCCAAAAACCCACCAAACATGAGTTTTGGGTCAAACGGAGATGATTGGGTGCGTCCGTTGTGAAAAATTCAACCGTGAGTTTTTCGGTGCATCAGTGGTTAAAACGGCCCTCCTGCGCGAGTTTTGCGGCACCGTTCCTCCGAAAATGAAAGTGCCAAAAACCCACCAAACATGAGTTTTGGGTCAAACGGGATGATTGGGTGCGTCCGTTGTGAAAAATTCAACCGTGAATTTTTCGGTGCATCAGTGGTTAAAACGGCCCTCCTGCGCGAGTTTTGCGGCACCGTTCCTCCGGAAATGAAAGTGCCAAAAACCCACCAAACATGAGTTTTGGGTCAAACGAGGATGATTGGGTGCGTCCGTTGTGAAAAATTCAACCGTGAATTTTTCGGTGCATCAGTGGTTAAAACGGCCCTCCTGCGCGAGTTTTGCGGCACCGTTCCTCCGGAAATGAAAGTGCCAAAAACCCACCAAACATGAGTTTTGGGTCAAACGGAGATGATTGGGTGCGCCCGTTGTGAAAATTCAACCGTGAGTTTTTCGGTGCATCAGTGGTTAAAACGGCCCTCCTGCGCGAGTTTTGCGGCACCGTTCCTCCGAAATGAAAGTGCCAAAAACCCACCAAACATGAGTTTTGGGTCAAACGGGGATGATTGGGTGCGTCCGTTGTGACCGTGAATTTTTCGGTGCATCAGTGGTGAAAACGGCCCTCCTGCGCGAGTTTTGCGGCACCGTTCCTCGGAAATGAAAGTGCCAAAAACCCACCAAACATGAGTTTTGGGTCAAACGGAGATGATTGGGTGCGTCCGTTGCTGAAAAATTCAACCGTGAATTTTTCGGTGCATCAGTGGTTAAAACGGCCCTCCTGCGCGAGTTTTGCGGCACCGTTCCTCCGGAAAATGAAAGTGCCAAAAACCCACCAAACATGAGTTTTGGGTCAAACGGAGATGATTGGGTGCGTCCGTTGTGAAAAATTCAACCGTGAATTTTTCGGTGCATCAGTGGTTAAAACGGCCCTCCTGCGCGAGTTTTGCGGCACCGTTCCTCCGGAAATGAAAGTGCCAAAAACCCACCAAACATGAGTTTTGGGTCAAACGGGGATGATTGGGTGCGTCCGTTGTGAAAAATTCAACCGTGAATTTTTTCGGTGCATCAGTGGTTAAAACGGCCCTCCTGCGCGAGTTTTGCGGCACCGTTCCTCCGGAAATGAAAGTGCCAAAAACCCACCAAACATGAGTTTTGGGTCAAACGGAGATGATTGGGTGCGTCCGTTGTGAAAATTCAACCGTGAGTTTTTCGGTGCATCAGTGGTTAAAACGGCCCTCCTGCGCGAGTTTTGCGGCACCGTTCCTCCGAAAATGAAAGTGCCAAAAACCCACCAAACATGAGTTTTGGGTCAAACGGGGATGATTGGGTGCGTCCGTTGTGAAAAATTCAACCGTGAATTTTTCGGTGCATCAGTGGTTAAAACGGCCCTCCTGCGCGAGTTTTGCGGCACCGTTCCTCCGGAAATGAAAGTGCCAAAAACCCACCAAACATGAGTTTTGGGTCAAACGGAGATGATTGGGTGCGTCCGTTGTGAAAAATTCAACCGTGAATTTTTCGGTGCATCAGTGGTTAAAACGGCCCTCCTGCGCGAGTTTTGCGGCACCGTTCCTCCGAAAATGAAAGTGCCAAAAACCCACCAAACATGAGTTTTGGGTCAAACGGAGATGATTGGGTGCGTCCGTTGTGAAAATTCATCCGTGAATTTTTCGGTGCATCAGTGGTTAAAACGGCCCTCCTGCGCGAGTTTTGCGGCACCGTTCCTCCGGAAATGAAAGTGCCAAAAACCCACCAAACATGAGTTTTGGGTCAAACGGAGATGATTGGGTGCGTCCGTTGTGAAAATTCAACCGTGAGTTTTTCGGTGCATCAGTGGTTAAAACGGCCCTCCTGCGCGAGTTTTGCGGCACCGTTCCTCCGGAAATGAAAGTGCCAAAAACCCACCAAACATGAGTTTTGGGTCAAACGGAGATGATTGGGTGCGTCCGTTGTGAAAAATTCAACCGTGAGTTTTTCGGTGCATCAGTGGTTAAAACGGCCCTCCTGCGCGAGTTTTGCGGCACCGTTCCTCCGGAAATGAAAGTGCCAAAAACCCACCAAACATGAGTTTTGGGTCAAACGGAGATGATTGGGTGCGTCCGTTGTGAAAAATTCAACCGTGAATTTTTTCGGTGCATCAGTGGTTAAAACGGCCCTCCTGCGCGAGTTTTGCGGCACCGTTCCTCCGGAAATGAAAGTGCCAAAAACCCACCAAACATGAGTTTTGGGTCAAACGGAGATGATTGGGTGCGTCCGTTGTGAAAATTCAACCGTGAGTTTTTCGGTGCATCAGTGGTTAAAACGGCCCTCCTGCGCGAGTTTTGCGGCACCGTTCCTCCGGAAATGAAAGTGCCAAAAACCCACCAAACATGAGTTTTGGGTCAAACGGAGATGATTGGGTGCGTCCGTTGTGAAAAATTCAACCGTGAGTTTTTCGGTGCATCAGTGGTTAAAACGGCCCTCCTGCGCGAGTTTTTGCGGCACCGTTCCTCCGGAAATGAAAGTGCCAAAAACCCACCAAACATGAGTTTTGGGTCAAACGGAGATGATTGGGTGCGTCCGTTGTGAAAAATTCAACCGTGAGTTTTTCGGTGCATCAGTGGTTAAAACGGCCCTCCTGCGCGAGTTTTGCGGCACCGTTCCTCCGGAAATGAAAGTGCCAAAAACCCACCAAACATGAGTTTTGGGTCAAACGGAGATGATTGGGTGCGTCCGTTGTGAAAAATTCAACCGTGAATTTTTCGGTGCATCAGTGGTTAAAACGGCCCTCCTGCGCGAGTTTTGCGGCACCGTTCCTCCGGAAATGAAAGTGCCAAAAACCCACCAAACATGAGTTTTGGGTCAAACGGAGATGATTGGGTGCGCCCGTTGTGAAAAATTCAACCGTGAGTTTTTCGGTGCATCAGTGGTTAAAACGGCCCTCCTGCGCGAGTTTTGCGGCACCGTTCCTCCGGAAATGAAAGTGCCAAAACCCACCAAACATGAGTTTTGGGTCAAACGGAGATGATTGGGTGCGTCCGTTGTGAAAAATTCAACCGTGAATTTTTCGGTGCATCAGTGGTGAAAACGGCCCTCCTGCGCGAGTTTTGCGGCACCGTTCCTCCGGAAATGAAAGTGCCAAAAACCCACCAAACATGAGTTTTGGGTCAAACGGAGATGATTGGGTGCGTCCGTTGCGAAAATTCAACCGTGAGCTTTTTCGGTGCATCAGTGGTTAAAACGGCCCTCCTGCGCGAGTTTTTCGGCACCGTTCCTCCGAAAATGAAAGTGCCAAAAACCCACCAAACATGAGTTTTGGGTCAAATGGGGATGATTGGGTGCGTCCGTTGTGACCGTGAATTTTTCGGTGCATCAGTGGTGAAAACGGCCCTCCTGCGCGAGTTTTGCGGCACCGTTCCTCCGGAAATGAAAGTGCCAAAAACCCACCAAACATGAGTTTTGGGTCAAACGGAGATGATTGGGTGCGTCCGTTGTGAAAAATTCAACCGTGAGTTTTTCGGTGCATTAGTGGTGAAAACGGCCCTCCTGTGCGAGTTTTGCGGCACCGTTCCTCCGGAAATGAAAGTGCCAAAAACCCACCAAACATGAGTTTTGGGTCAAACGAAGATGAATGGGTGCGCCCGTTGTGAAAATTCAACCGTGAGTTTTTCGGTGCATCAGTGGTTAAAACGGCCCTCCTGCGCGAGTTTTGCGGCACCGTTCCTCCGGAAATGAAAGTGCCAAAAACCCACCAAACATGAGTTTTGGGTCAAACGGAGATGATTGGGTGCGTCCGTTGTGAAAAATTCAACCGTGAATTTTTCGGTGCATCAGTGGTTAAAACGGCCCTCATGCGCGAGTTTTGCGGCACCGTTCCTCCGGAAATGAAAGTGCCAAAAACCCACCAAACATGAGTTTTGGGTCAAACGGGGATGATTGGGTGCGTCCGTTGTGACCGTGAATTTTTCGGTGCATCAGTGGTGAAAACGGCCCTCCTGCGCGAGTTTTGCGGCACCGTTCCTCCGGAAATGAAAGTGCCAAAAACCCACCAAACATGAGTTTTGGGTCAAACGGAGATGATTGGGTGCGTCCGTTGCGAAAAATTCAACCTTGAGTTTTTCGGTGCATCAGTGGTTAAAACGGCCCTCCTGCGCGAGTTTTGCGGCACCGTTCCTCCGAAATGAAAGTGCCAAAAACCCACCAAACATGAGTTTTGGGTCAAATGGGGATGATTGGGTGCGTCCGTTGTGACCGTGAATTTTTCGGTGCATCAGTGGTGAAAACGGCCCTCCTGCGCGAGTTTTGCGGCACCGTTCCTCCGGAAATGAAAGTGCCAAAAACCCACCAAACATGAGTTTTGGGTCAAACGGAGATGATTGGGTGCGTCCGTTGCGAAAAATTCAACCGTTAGTTTTTCGGTGCATCAGTGGTTAAAACGGCCCTCCTGCGCGAGTTTTGCGGCACCGTTCCTCCGAAAATGAAAGTGCCAAAAACCCACCAAACATGAGTTTTGGGTCAAATGGGGATGATTGGGTGCGTCCGTTGTGACCGTGAATTTTTCGGTGCATCAGTGGTGAAAACGGCCCTCCTGCGCGAGTTTTGCGGCACCGTTCCTCCGGAAATGAAAGTGCCAAAAACCCACCAAACATGAGTTTTGGGTCAAACGAGGATGATTGGGTGCGTCCGTTGTTAAAAATTCAACCGTGAATTTTTCGGTGCATCAGTGGTGAAAACGGCCCTCCTGCGCGAGTTTTGCGGCACCGTTCCTCCGGAAATGAAAGTGCCAAAAACCCACCAAACATGAGTTTTGGGTCAAACGGAGATGATTGGGTGCGTCCCGTTGTGAAAATTCAACCGTGAGTTTTTCGGTGCATCAGTGGTTAAAACGGCCCTCCTGCGCGAGTTTTGCGGCACCGTTCCTCCGGAAATGAAAGTGCCAAAAACCCACCAAACATGAGTTTTGGGTCAAACGGAGATGATTGGGTGCGCCCGTTGTGAAAAATTCAACCGTGAGTTTTTCGGTGCATCAGTGGTTAAAACGGCCCTCCTGCGCGAGTTTTGCGCCACCGTTCCTCCGGAAATGAAAGTGCCAAAAACCCACCAAACATGAGTTTTGGGTCAAACGGGGATGATTGGGTGCGTCCGTTGTGAAAAATTCAACCGTGAATTTTTCGGTGCATCAGTGGTGAAAACGGCCCTCCTGCGCGAGTTTTGCGGCACCGTTCCTCCGGAAATGAAAGTGCCAAAAACCCACCAAACATGAGTTTTGGGTCAAACGGAGATGATTGGGTGCGTCCGTTGCGAAAAAGTTCAACCGTGACTTTTTCGGTGCATCAGTGGTTAAAACGGCCCTCCTGCGCGAGTTTTTCGGCACCGTTCCTCCGAAATGAAAGTGCCAAAAACCCACCAAACATGAGTTTTGGGTCAAATGGGGATGATTGGGTGCGTCCGTTGTGAACCGTGAATTTTTCGGTGCATCAGTGGTGAAAACGGCCCTCCTGCGCGAGTTTTGCGGCACCGTTCCTCCGGAAATGAAAGTGCCAAAAACCCACCAAACATGAGTTTTGGGTCAAACGGAGATGATTGGGTGCGTCCGTTGCGAAAAATTCAACCGTGAGTTTTTCGGTGCATCAGTGGTTAAAACGGCCCTCCTGCGCGAGTTTTGCGGCACCGTTCCTCCGAAATGAAAGTGCCAAAAACCCACCAAACATGAGTTTTGGGTCAAACGGGGATGATTGGGTGCGTCCGTTGTGACCGTGAATTTTTCGGTGCATCAGTGGTGAAAACGGCCCTCCTGCGCGAGTTTTGCGGCACCGTTCCTCCGGAAATGAAAGTGCCAAAAACCCACCAAACATGAGTTTTGGGTCAAACGAGGATGATTGGGTGCGTCCGTTGTTAAAAATTCAACCGTGAATTTTTCGGTGCATTAGTGGTGAAAACGGCCCTCCTGCGCGAGTTTTGCGGCACCGTTCCTCCGGAAATGAAAGTGCCAAAAACCCACCAAACATGAGTTTTGGGTCAAACGAGATGAATGGGTGCGCCCGTTGTGAAAATTCAACCGTGAGTTTTTCGGTGCATCAGTGGTTAAAACGGCCCTCCTGCGCGAGTTTTTCGGCACCGTTCCTCCGGAAATGAAAGTGCCAAAAACCCACCAAACATGAGTTTTGGGTCAAACGGAGATGATTGGGTGCGCCCGTTGCGAAAAATTCAACCGTGAGTTTTTCGGTGCATCAGTGGTTAAAACGGCCCTCATGCGTGAGTTTTGCACCACCGTTCCTCCGGAAATGAAAGTGCCAAAAACCCACCAAACATGAGTTTTGGGTCAAACGGGGATGATTGGGTGCGTCCGTTGTGACCGTGAATTTTTCGGTGCATCAGTGGTGAAAACGGCCCTCCTGCGTGAGTTTTGCGGCACCGTTCCTCCAGAAATGAAAGTGCCAAAAACCCACCAAACATTAGTTTTGGGTCAAACGGAGATGATTGGGTGCGTCCGTTGCGAAAAGTTCAACCGTTGACTTTTTCGGTGCATCAGTGGTTAAAACGGACCTCCTGCGCGAGTTTTTCGGCACCGTTCCTCCGAAAATGAAAGTGCCAAAAACCCACCAAACATGAGTTTTGGGTCAAATGGGGATGATTGGGTGCGTCCGTTGTGACCGTGAATTTTTCGGTGCATCAGTGGTGAAAACGGCCCTCCTGCGCGAGTTTTGCGGCACCGTTCCTCCGGAAATGAAAGTGCCAAAAACCCACCAAACATGAGTTTTGGGTCAAACGGAGATGATTGGGTGCGTCCGTTGCTGAAAAATTCAACCGTGAGTTTTTCGGTGCATCAGTGGTTAAAACGGCCCTCCTGCGCGAGTTTTGCGGCACCGTTCCTCCGAAATGAAAGTGCCAAAAACCCACCAAACATGAGTTTTGGGTCAAATGGGGATGATTGGGTGCGTCCGTTGTGACCGTGAATTTTTCGGTGCATCAGTGGTGAAAACGGCCCTCCTGCGCGAGTTTTGCGGCACCGTTCCTCCGGAAATGAAAGTGCCAAAAACCCACCAAACATGAGTTTTGGGTCAAACGAGGATGATTGGGTGCGTCCGTTGTTAAAAATTCAACCGTGAATTTTTCGGTGCATTAGTGGTGAAAACGGCCCTCCTGTGCGAGTTTTGCGGCACCGTTCCTCCGGAAATGAAAGTGCCAAAAACCCACCAAACATGAGTTTTGGGTCAAACGAAGATGAATGGGTGCGCCCGTTGTGAAAATTCAACCGTGAGTTTTTCGGTGCATCAGTGGTTAAAACGGCCCTCCTGCGCGAGTTTTTCGGCACCGTTCCTCCGGAAATGAAAGTGCCAAAAACCCACCAAACATGAGTTTTGGGTCAAACGGAGATGATTGGGTGCGCCCGTTGCGAAAAATTCAACCGTGAGTTTTTCGGTGCATCAGTGGTTAAAACGGCCCTCATGCGTGAGTTTTGCAGCACCGTTCCTCCGGAAATGAAAGTGCCAAAAACCCACCAAACATGAGTTTTGGGTCAAACGGAGATGATTGGGTGCGTCCGTTGTGAAAAATTCAACCGTGAGTTTTTCGGTGCATCAGTGGTTAAAACGGCCCTCCTATGCGAGTTTTTCGGCACCGTTCCTCCGGAAATGAAAGTGCCAAAAACCCACCAAACATGAGTTTTGGGTCAAACGGAGATGATTGGGTGCGTCCGTTGCGAAAAGTTCAACCGTGACTTTTTCGGTGCATCAGTGGTTAAAACGGCCCTCCTGCGCGAGTTTTGCGGCACCGTTCCTCCGAAATGAAAGTGCCAAAAACCCACCAAACATGAGTTTTGGGTCAAATGGGGATGATTGGGTGCGTCCGTTGTGAAAAATTCAACCGTGAATTTTTCGGTGCATCAGTGGTTAAAACGGCCCTCCTGCGCGAGTTTTGCGGCACCGTTCCTCCGGAAATGAAAGTGCCAAAACCCACCAAACATGAGTTTTGGGTCAAACGAGATGATTGGGTGCGTCCGTTGCGAAAAATTCAACGTGAAGTTTTTCGGTGCATCAGTGGTTAAAACTGGCCCTCATGCGTGAGTTTTGCGGCCACCGTTCCTCCGGAAATGAAAGTGCCAAAAACCCACCAAACATGAGTTTTGGGTCAAACGGAGATGATTGGGTGCGTCCGTTGTGGAAAATTCAACCGTGAGTTTTTCGGTGCATCAGTGGTTAAAACGGCCCTCCTGCGCGAGTTTTGCGGCACCGTTCCTCAGGAAATGAAAGTGCCAAAACCCACCAAACATGAGTTTTGGGTCAAACGGAGATGATTGGGTGCGTCCGTTGTGAAAAATTCAACCGTGAATTTTTCGGTGCATCAGTGGTGAAAACGGCCCTCCTGCGCGAGTTTTGCGGCACCGTTCCTCCGGAAATGAAAGTGCCAAAAACCCACCAAACATGAGTTTTGGGTCAAACGAGATGATTGGGTGCGTCCCGTTGTGAAAAATTCAACCGTGAATTTTTCGGTGCATCAGTGGTTAAAACGGCCCTCCTGCGCGAGTTTTGCGGCACCGTTCCTCCGGAAATGAAAGTGCCAAAAACCCACCAAACATGAGTTTTGGGTCAAACGGAGATGATTGGGTGCGTCCGTTGTGAAAAATTCAACCGTGAGTTTTTCGGTGCATCAGTGGTTAAAACGGCCCTCCTGCGCGAGTTTTGCGGCACCGTTCCTCCGGAAATGAAAGTGCCAAAAACCCACCAAACATGAGTTTTGGGTCAAACGGAGATGATTGGGTGCGTCCGTTGCTGAAAATTCAACCGTGAGTTTTTCGGTGCATCAGTGGTTAAAACGGCCCTCCTGCGCGAGTTTTGCGGCACCGTTCCTCCGAAATGAAAGTGCCAAAAACCCACCAAACATGAGTTTTGGGTCAAACGGGATGATTGGGTGCGTCCGTTGTGAAAAATTCAACCGTGAATTTTTCGGTGCATCAGTGGTTAAAACGGCCCTCCTGCGCGAGTTTTGCGGCACCGTTCCTCCGGAAATGAAAGTGCCAAAAACCCACCAAACATGAGTTTTGGGTCAAACGGAGATGATTGGGTGCGTCCGTTGTGAAAATTCATCCGTGAATTTTTCGGTGCATCAGTGGTTAAAACGGCCCTCCTGCGCGAGTTTTGCGGCACCGTTCCTCCGGAAATGAAAGTGCCAAAAACCCACCAAACATGAGTTTTGGGTCAAACGGAGATGATTGGGTGCGTCCGTTGTGAAAAATTCAACCGTGAATTTTTCGGTGCATCAGTGGTTAAAACGGCCCTCCTGCGCGAGTTTTGCGGCACCGTTCCTCCGGAAATGAAAGTGCCAAAAACCCACCAAACATGAGTTTTGGGTCAAACGGAGATGATTGGGTGCGCCCGTTGTGAAAAATTCAACCGTGAGTTTTTCGGTGCATCAGTGGTTAAAACGGCCCTCCTGCGCGAGTTTTTCGGCACCGTTCCTCCGGAAATGAAAGTGCCAAAAACCCACCAAACATGAGTTTTGGGTCAAACGGAGATGATTGGGTGCGTCCGTTGTGAAAAATTCAACCGTGAGTTTTTCGGTGCATCAGTGGTAAAACGGCCCTCCTGCGCGTAGTTTTGCGGCACCGTTCCTCCGGAAATGAAAGTGCCAAAACCCACCAAACATGAGTTTTGGGTCAAACGGGATGATTGGGTGCGTCCGTTGTGAAAAATTCAACCGTGAATTTTTCGGTGCATCAGTGGTTAAAACGGCTCTCCTGCGCGAGTTTTTCGGCATCGTTCCTCTGAAAATGAAAGTGCCAAAAACCCACCAAACATGAGTTTTGGGTCAAACGGAGATGATTGGGTGCGTCCGTTGTGAAAATTCAACCGTGAATTTTTCGGTGCATCAGTGGTTAAAACGGCCCTCCTGCGCGAGTTTTGCGGCACCGTTCCTCCGAAATGAAAGTGCCAAAAACCCACCAAACATGAGTTTTGGGTCAAACGGAGGATGATTGGGTGCGTCCGTTGTGAAAAATTCAACCGTGAATTTTTCGGTGCATCAGTGGTTAAAACGGCCCTCCTGCGCGAGTTTTGCGGCACCGTTCCTCCGGAAATGAAAGTGCCAAAAACCCACCAAACATGAGTTTTGGGTCAAACGGAGATGATTGGGTGCGTCCGTTGCTGAAAAATTCAACCGTGAGTTTTTCGGTGCATCAGTGGTTAAAACGGCCCTCCTGCGCGAGTTTTGCGGCACCGTTCCTCCGGAAATGAAAGTGCCAAAAACCCACCAAACATGAGTTTTGGGTCAAACGGAGATGATTGGGTGCGTCCGTTGTGAAAATTCAACGTGAATTTTTCGGTGCATCAGTGGTGAAAACGGCCCTCCTGCGCGAGTTTTGCGGCACCGTTCCTCCGGAAATGAAAGTGCCAAAAACCCACCAAACATGAGTTTTGGGTCAAACGGAGATGATTGGGTGCGTCCGTTGTGAAAAATTCAACCGTGAATTTTTCGGTGCATCAGTGGTGAAAACGGCCCTCCTGCGCGAGTTTTGCGGCACCGTTCCTCCGGAAATGAAAGTGCCAAAAACCCACCAAACATGAGTTTTGGGTCAAACGAGATGATGGGTGCGTCCCGTTGTGAAAATTCAACCGTGAGTTTTTCGGTGCATCAGTGGTTAAAACGGCCCTCCTGCGCGAGTTTTGCGGCACCGTTCCTCCGGAAATGAAAGTGCCAAAAACCCACCAAACATGAGTTTTGGGTCAAACGGAGATGATTGGGTGCGCCCGTTGCTGAAAAATTCAACCGTGAGTTTTTCGGTGCATCAGTGGTTAAAACGGCCCTCATGCGCTGAGTTTTGCGGCACCGTTCCTCCGGAAATGAAAGTGCCAAAAACCCACCAAACATGAGTTTTGGGTCAAAGGAGGATGATTGGGTACGTCCGTTGTGAAAAATTCAACCGTGAATTTTTCGGTGCATCAGTGGTTAAAACGGCCCTCCTGCGCGAGTTTTGCGGCACCGTTCCTCCGGAAATGAAAGTGCCAAAAACCCACCAAACATGAGTTTTGGGTCAAACGGAGATGATTGGGTGCGTCCGTTGCGAAAAATTCAACCGTGAGTTTTTCGGTGCATCAGTGGTTAAAACGGCCCTCCTGCGCGAGTTTTGCGGCACCGTTCCTCCGAAATGAAAGTGCCAAAAACCCACCAAACATGAGTTTTGGGTCAAACGGGGATGATTGGGTGCGTCCGTTGTGAAAAATTCAACCGTGAATTTTTCGGTGCATCAGTGGTTAAAACGGCCCTCCTGCGCGAGTTTTGCGGCACCGTTCCTCCGGAAATGAAAGTGCCAAAAACCCACCAAACATGAGTTTTGGGTCAAACGGAGGATGATTGGGTGCGTCCGTTGTGAAAAATTCAACCGTGAATTTTTCGGTGCATCAGTGGTGAAAACGGCCCTCCTGCGCGAGTTTTGCGGCACCGTTCCTCCGGAAATGAAAGTGCCAAAAACCCACCAAACATGAGTTTTGGGTCAAACGGAGATGATGGGTGCGCCCGTTGTGAAAATTCAACCGTGAGTTTTTCGGTGCATCAGTGGTTAAAACGGCCCTCCTGCGCGAGTTTTTCGGCACCGTTCCTCCGGAAATGAAAGTGCCAAAAACCCACCAAACATGAGTTTTGGGTCAAACGGAGATGATTGGGTGCGTCCCGTTGCTGAAAAATTCAACCGTGAGTTTTTCGGTGCATCAGTGGTTAAAACGGCCCTCCTGCGTGAGTTTTGCAGCACCGTTCCTCCGGAAATGAAAGTGCCAAAAACCCACCAAACATGAGTTTTGGGTCAAACGGGGATGATTGGGTGCGTCCGTTGTGACCGTGAATTTTTCGGTGCATCAGTGGTGAAAACGGCCCTCCTGCGCGAGTTTTGCGGCACCGTTCCTCCGGAAATGAAAGTGCCAAAAACCCACCAAACATGAGTTTTGGGTCAAACGGAGATGATTGGGTGCGTCCGTTGCGAAAAATTCAACCGTGACTTTTTCGGTGCATCAGTGGTTAAAACGGCCCTCCTGCGCGAGTTTTGCGGCACCGTTCCTCCGAAATGAAAGTGCCAAAAACCCACCAAACATGAGTTTTGGGTCAAACGGGGATGATTGGGTGCGTCCGTTGTGACCGTGAATTTTTCGGTGCATCAGTGGTGAAAACGGCCCTCCTGCGCGAGTTTTGCGGCACCGTTCCTCCGGAAATGAAAGTGCCAAAAACCCACCAAACATGAGTTTTGGGTCAAACGGAGATGATTGGGTGCGTCCGTTGCGAAAAATTCAACCGTGAGTTTTTCGGTGCATCAGTGGTTAAAACGGCCCTCCTGCGCGAGTTTTGCGGCACCGTTCCTCCGAAAATGAAAGTGCCAAAAACCCACCAAACATGAGTTTTGGGTCAAATGGGGATGATTGGGTGCGTCCGTTGTGACCGTGAATTTTTCGGTGCATCAGTGGTGAAAACGGCCCTCCTGCGCGAGTTTTGCGGCACCGTTCCTCCGGAAATGAAAGTGCCAAAAACCCCACCAAACATGAGTTTTGGGTCAAACGGAGATGATTGGGTGCGTCCGTTGTGAAAAATTCAACCGTGAATTTTTCGGTGCATTAGTGGTGAAAACGGCCCTCCTGTGCGAGTTTTGCGGCACCGTTCCTCCGGAAATGAAAGTGCCAAAAACCCACCAAACATGAGTTTTGGGTCAAACGAAGATGAATGGGTGCGCCCGTTGTGAAAATTCAACCGTGAGTTTTTCGGTGCATCAGTGGTTAAAACGGCCCTCCTGCGCGAGTTTTTCGGCACCGTTCCTCCGGAAATGAAAGTGCCAAAAACCCACCAAACATGAGTTTTGGGTCAAACGGAGATGATTGGGTGCGCCCGTTGCGAAAAATTCAACCGTGAGTTTTTCGGTGCATCAGTGGTTAAAACGGCCCTCATGCGTGAGTTTTGCACCACCGTTCCTCCGGAAATGAAAGTGCCAAAAACCCACCAAACATGAGTTTTGGGTCAAACGGGGATGATTGGGTGCGTCCGTTGTGACCGTGAATTTTTCGGTGCATCAGTGGTGAAAACGGCCCTCCTGCGTGAGTTTTGCGGCACCGTTCCTCCGGAAATGAAAGTGCCAAAAACCCACCAAACATGAGTTTTGGGTCAAACGGAGATGATTGGGTGCGTCCGTTGCGAAAAGTTCAACCTTGACTTTTTCGGTGCATCAGTGGTTAAAACGGACCTCCTGCGCGAGTTTTTCGGCACCGTTCCTCCGAAAATGAAAGTGCCAAAAACCCACCAAACATGAGTTTTGGGTCAAATGGGGATGATTGGGTGCGTCCGTTGTGACCGTGAATTTTTCGGTGCATCAGTGGTGAAAACGGCCCTCCTGCGCGAGTTTTGCGGCACCGTTCCTCCGGAAATGAAAGTGCCAAAAACCCACCAAACATGAGTTTTGGGTGAAACGGAGATGATTGGGTGCGTCCGTTGCGAAAAATTCAACCGTTAGTTTTTCGGTGCATCAGTGGTTAAAACGGCCCTCCTGCGCGAGTTTTGCGGCACCGTTCCTCCGAAAATGAAAGTGCCAAAAACCCACCAAACATGAGTTTTGGGTCAAATGGGGATGATTGGGTGCGTCCGTTGTGACCGTGAATTTTTCGGTGCATCAGTGGTGAAAACGGCCCTCCTGCGCGAGTTTTGCGGCACCGTTCCTCCGGAAATGAAAGTGCCAAAAACCCACCAAACATGAGTTTTGGGTCAAACGAGGATGATTGGGTGCGTCCGTTGTTAAAAATTCAACCGTGAATTTTTCGGTGCATTAGTGGTGAAAACGGCCCTCCTGCGCGAGTTTTGCGGCACCGTTCTACCGGAAATGAAAGTGCCAAAAACCCACCAAACATGAGTTTTGGGTCAAACGGAGATGAATTGGGTGCGCCGTTGTGATAAATTCAACCGTGAGTTTTTCGGTGCATCAGTGGTTAAAACGGCCCTCCTGCGCGAGTTTTTCGGCACCGTTTCCTCCGGAAATGAAAGTGCCAAAACCCCACCAAACATGAGTTTTGGGTCAAACGGAGATGATTGGGTGCGCCCGTTGCGAAAAATTCAACCGTGAGTTTTCGGTGCATCAGTGGTTAAAACGGCCCTCATGCGCTGAGTTTTGCAGGCACCGTTCCTCCGGAAATGAAAGTGCCAAAAACCCACCAAACATGAGTTTTGGGTCAAACGGGGATGATTGGGTGCGTCCGTTGTGAAAATTCACGTGAATTTTTCGGTGCATCAGTGGTGAAAACGGCCCTCCTGCGGAGTTTTGCGGCACCGTCCTCCGGAAATGAAAGTGCCAAAAACCCACCAAACATGAGTTTTGGGTCAAACGGAGATGATTCGGTGCGTCCGTTGCGAAAAGTTCAACCGTGAATTTTTCGGTGCATCAGTGGTTAAAACGGCCCTCCTGCGCGAGTTTTGCGGCACCGTTCCTCCGAAAATGAAAGTGCCAAAAACCCACCAAACATGAGTTTTGGGTCAAATGGGATGATTGGGTGCGTCCGTTGTGACCGTGAATTTTTCGGTGCATCAGTGGTGAAAACGGCCCTCCTGCGCGAGTTTTGCGGCACCGTTCCTCCGGAAATGAAAGTGCCAAAAACCCACCAAACATGAGTTTTGGGTCAAACGGAGATGATTGGGTGCGTCCGTTGCGAAAAATTCAACCGTTAGTTTTTCGGTGCATCAGTGGTTAAAACGGCCCTCCTGCGCGAGTTTTGCGGCACCGTTCCTCCGAAAATGAAAGTGCCAAAAACCCACCAAACATGAGTTTTGGGTCAAATGGGGATGATTGGGTGCGTCCGTTGTGACCGTGAATTTTTCGGTGCATCAGTGGTGAAAACGGCCCTCCTGCGCGAGTTTTGCGGCACCGTTCCTCCGGAAATGAAAGTGCCAAAACCCCACCAAACATGAGTTTTGGGTCAAACGAGGATGATTGGGTGCGTCCGTTGTTAAAAATTCAACCGTGAATTTTTCGGTGCATTAGTGGTGAAAACGGCCCTCCTGTGCGAGTTTTGCGGCACCGTTCCTCTGGAAATGAAAGTGCCAAAAACCCACCAAACATGAGTTTTGGGTCAAACGAAGATGAATGGGTGCGCCCGTTGTGAAAATTCAACCGTGAGTTTTTCGGTGCATCAGTGGTTAAAACGGCCCTCCTGCGCGAGTTTTTCGACACCGTTCCTCCGGAAATGAAAGTGCCAAAAACCCGCCAAACATGAGTTTTGGGTCAAACGGAGATGATTGGGTGCGCCCGTTGCAAAAAATTCAACCGTGAGTTTTTCGGTGCATCAGTGGTTAAAACGGCCCTCATGCGTGAGTTTTGCACCACCGTTCCTCCGGAAATGAAAGTGCCAAAAAGCCACCAAACATGAGTTTTGGGTCAAACGGGGATGATTGGGTGCGTCCGTTGTGACCGTGAATTTTTCGGTGCATCAGTGGTGAAAACGGCCCTCCTGCGTGAGTTTTGCGGCACCGTTCCTCCGGAAATGAAAGTGCCAAAAACCCACCAAACATGAGTTTTGGGTCAAACGGAGATGATTGGGTGCGTCCGTTGCGAAAAGTTCAACCTTGACTTTTTCGGTGCATCAGTGGTTAAAACGGACCTCCTGCGCGAGTTTTTCGGCACCGTTCCTCCGAAAATGAAAGTGCCAAAAACCCACCAAACATGAGTTTTGGGTCAAATGGGGATGATTGGGTGCGTCCGTTGTGACCGTGAATTTTTCGGTGCATCAGTGGTGAAAACGGCCCTCCTGCGCGAGTTTTGCGGCACCGTTCCTCCGGAAATGAAAGTGCCAAAAACCCACCAAACATGAGTTTTGGGTCAAACAGAGATGATTGGGTGCGTCCGTTGCGAAAAATTCAACCGTTAGTTTTTCGGTGCATCAGTGGTTAAAACGGCCCTCCTGCGCGAGTTTTGCGGCACCGTTCCTCCGGAAATGAAAGTGCCAAAAACCCACCAAACATGAGTTTTGGGTCAAACGGGGATGATTGGGTGCGTCCGTTGTGACCGTGAATTTTTCGGTGCATCAGTGGTTAAAACGGCCCTCCTGCGCGAGTTTTGCGGCACCGTTCCTCCGGAAATGAAAGTGCCAAAAACCCACCAAACATGAGTTTTGGGTCAAACGAGGATGATTGGGTGCGTCCGTTGTTAAAAATTCAACCGTGAATTTTTCGGTGCATTAGTGGTGAAAACGGCCCTCCTGTGCGAGTTTTGCGGCACCGTTCCTCCGGAAATGAAAGTGCCAAAAACCCACCAAACATGAGTTTTGGGTCAAACGAGATGAATTGGGTGCGCCCGTTGTGAAAATTCAACCGTGAGTTTTTCGGTGCATCAGTGGTAAAAACGGCCCTCCTTCGCGAGTTTTTCGGCACTGTTCCTCCGGAAATGAAGGTGCCAAAAACCCACCAAACATGAGTTTTGGGTCAAACGGAGATGATTGGGTGCGCCCGTTGCGAAAAATTCAACCGTGAGTTTTTCGGTGCATCAGTGGTTAAAACGTCCCTCATGCGTGAGTTTTGCACCACCGTTCCTCCGGAAATGAAAGTGCTAAAAACCCACCAAACATGAGTTTTGGGTCAAACGGAGATGATTGGGTGAGCCCGTTGTGAAAAATTCAACCGTGAGTTTTTCGGTGCATCAGTGGTTAAAACGGCCCTCCTATGCGAGTTTTTCGGCACCGTTCCTCCGGAAATGAAAGTGCCAAAAACCCACCAAACATGAGTTTTGGGTCAAACGGAGATGATTGGGTGCGTCCGTTGCGAAAAGTTCAACCGTGACTTTTTCGGTGCATCAATGGTTAAAACGGCCCTCCTGCGCGAGTTTTGCGGCACCGTTCCTCCGAAAATAAAAGTGCCAAAAACCCACCAAACATGAGTTTTGGGTCAAACGGGGATGATTGGGTGCGTCCGTTGTGAAAAATTCAACCGTGAATTTTTCGGTGCATCAGTGGTTAAAACGGCCCTCCTGCGCGAGTTTTGCGGCACCATTCCTCCGGAAATGAAAGTGCCCAAAACCCACCAAACATGAGTTTTGGGTCAAACGAAGATGATTGGGTGCGTCCGTTGCGAAAAATTCAAACGTGAGTTTTTCGGTGCATCAGTGGTTAAAATGGCCCTCATGCGTGAGTTTTGCACCACCGTTCCTCCGGAAATGAAAGTGCCAAAAACCCACCAAACATGAGTTTTGGGTCAAACGGAGATGATTGGGTGCGTCCGTTGTGAATCAACCGTGAATTTTTCGGTGCATCATGTGGTTAAACGGGCCCTCATGCGAGTTTTGCGGCACCGTTCCTCCGGAAATGAAAGTGCCAAAAACCAACCAAACATGAGTTTTGGGTCAAACGGAGATGATGGGATTGGGTGCGTCCGTTGTGAAAAATTCAACCGTGAATTTTTCGGTGCATCAGTGGTTAAAACGGCCCTCCTGCGTGAGTTTTGCGGCATCGTTCCTCCGAAAATGAAAGTGCCAAAACCCCACCATACATGAGTTTTGGGTCAAACGAGGATGATTGGGTGCGTCCATTGTTAAAAATTCAACCGTGAATTTTTCGGTGCATTAGTGGTTAAAACGGCCCTCCTGCGCGTGTTTTGCGGCACCGTTCCTCCAAAAATGAAAGTGCCAAAAACCCACCACACATGAGTTTGGGTCAAACGGAGTTGATTGGGTGCGCCCGTTGTGAAAAATTCAACTGTGAGTTTTTTGGTGCATCAGTGGTTAAAACGGCCCTCCTGCGCGAGTTTTGCGGCACCGTTCTTCCGAAAATAAAAGTGCCAAAAACCCACCAAACATGAGTTTTGGGTCAAACAGAGATGATTGGGTGCGTCCATTGCGAAAAGTTCAACCGTGAGTTTTTCGGTGCATCAATGGTTAAAACGGCCCTCCTGCGCGAGTTTTGCGGCACCGTTCCTCCGAAAATAAAAGTGCCAAAAACCCACCAAACATGAGTTTTGGGTCAAACGGGGATGATTGGGTGCGTCCGTTGTGAAAAATTCAACCGTGAATTTCTCGGTGCATCAGTGGTGAAAACAGCCCTCATGCGCGAGTTTTGCGGCACCGTTCCTCTGGAAATGAAAGTGCCAAAAATCCACCAAACATGCGTTTTGGGTCAAACAGAGATGATTGGGTGCGTCCGTTGCGAAAAGTTCAACCGTGAATTTTTTGGTGCATCATTGGTTAAAACGGCCCTCCTGCGCGAGTTTTGCGGCACCGTTCCTCTGAAAATGAAAGTGCCAAAAACCCACCAAACTTGAGTTTTGTGTCAAACGGGGATGATTGGGTGCGTCCGTTGTGAAAAATTCAACCCTGAATTTTTCGGTGCATCAGTGGTGAAAACGGCCCTCCTGCGCGAGTTTTGCGGCACCGTTCCTCCGAAAATGAAAGTGCCAAAAACCCACCAAACATGAGTTTTGGGTCAAACGGAGATGATTGGGTGCGTCCGTTGTGAAAAATTCAACCGTGAGTTTTTCGGTGCATCAGTGGTTAAAACGGCCCTCCTGCGCGAGTTTTGCGGCACCGTTCCTCCGGAAATGAAAGTGCCAAAAACCCACCAAACATGAGTTTTGGGTCAAATGGAGATGATTGGGTGCGTCCGTCGTGAAAAATTCAACCGTGAGTTTTTCGGTGCATCACTAGGTAAAACGGCCCTCCTGCGCGTGTTTTGCGGCACCGTTCCTCAGGAAATGAAAGTGCCAAAACCCACCAAACATGAGTTTTGGGTCAAACGGGGATGATTGGGTGCGTCCGTTGTGAAAAATTCAACCGTGAATTTTTCGGTGCATCAGTGGTTAAAACGGCTCTCCTGCGCGAGTTTTTCGGCATCGTTCCTCCGAAAATGAAAGTGCCAAAAACCCACCAGACATGAGTTTTGGGTCAAACGGAGATGATTGGGTGCGCCCGTTGAGAAAAATTCAACAGTGAGTTTTTCGGTGCATCAGTGGTTAAAACGGCCCTCCTGCGTGAGTTTTGCACCACCGTTCCTCCGGAAATGAAAGTGCCAAAAACCCACCAAACATGAGTTTTGGGTCAAACGGGGATGATTGGGTGCGTCCGTTGTGACCGTGAATTTTTCGATGCATCAGTGGTTAAAACGGCCCTCCTGCGCGAGTTTTTCGGCACCGTTCCTCCGGAAATGAAAGTGCCAAAAACCCACCAAACATGAGTTTTGGGTCAAACGGAGATGATTGGGTGCGTCCGTTGCGAAAAGTTCAACCTTGACTTTTTCGGTGCATCAGTGGTTAAAACGGACCTCCTGCGCGAGTTTTTCGGCACCGTTCCTCCGAAAATGAAAGTGCCAAAAACCCACCAAACATGAGTTTTGGGTCAAATGGAGATGATTGGGTGCGTCCGTTGTGAAAAATTCAAACCGTGAATTTTTCGGTGCAATCAGTGGTGAAAACGGCCCTCCTGCGCGAGTTTTGCGGCACCGTTCCTCCGGAAATGAAAGTGCCAAAAACCCACCGAACATGAGTTTTGGGTCAAACGGAGATGATTGGGTGCGTCCGTTGCGAAAAATTCAACCGTTAGTTTTTCGGTGCATCAGTGTGAAAACGACCCTCCTGGCGAGTTTTGCGGCACCGTTCCTCCGGAAATGAAAGTGCCAAAACCCACCAAACATGAGTTTTGGGTCAAACGAAGATGAATTGGGTGCGCCGTTGTGAAAATTCAACCGTGAGTTTTTCGGTGCATCAGTGGTTAAAACGGCGCTCCTGCGCGAGTTTTTCGGCACCGTTCCTCCGGAAATGAAAGTGCCAAAACCCACCAAACATGAGTTTTGGGGTCAAACGGAGGATGATTGGGTGCGCCCGTTGCGAAAAATTCAACCGTGAGCTTTTTCGGTGCATCAGTGGTTAAAACGGCCCTCATGCGTGAGTTTTGCGCACCGTTCCTCCGGAAAATGAAAGTGCCAAAAACCCACCAAACATGAGTTTTGGGTCAAACGGGGATGATTGGGTGCGTCCGTTGTGACCAGTGATGAATTTTTTCGGTGCATCAGTGGTGGAAAACGGCCCATCCTGCGCTGAGTTTTGCGGCAAACGTTACTTCCTCCGGAAATGAAAGTGCCAAAAACCCACCAAACATGAGTTTTGGGTCAAACGGAGATGATTGGGTGCGTCCGTTTGCTAGAAATCAACTGTTAGTTTTTCGGTGCATCAGTGGTTAAAACGGCCCTCCTGCGCGATTTTGCGGCACCGTTCCTAAAAATGAATTGCCGAAACCCCAAACATGAGTTTTGGGGTCAAATGGGGATGATTGGTGCGTCCTCTTGTGACCGTGAATTTTTCGTGCATTCATGGTGAAAAAACGGCCCTCCTGCGGCGGTTTTGCGCACCTTTTCCTCTGGAAAATGAAAGTGCCAAAACTCCACCAAACATGAGGTTTGGTCAAACGAGGATGATTGGGGCGTCCGTTGTTGAAAATTCAACCGTGAATTTCTTCGGCTGCATCAGCTGGTGAAAACGGCCCTCCTGCGCGGAGTTTGCGGCACCGTCCTCCAGAAATGAAAGTGCCAAAACCCACCAAACATGAGTTTTGGGTCAAACGGGGATGATTGGGTGCGTCCGGATGTGAAAAATTCAACCGTGAATTTTTCGGTGCATCAGTGGTTAAAACGGCCCTCCTGCGCGGTTTTTCGGCACGTTCCTCCCGGAAATGAAAGTGACAAAACCCCACCAAACATGAGTTTGGGTCAAACGGGATGATTGGGTGCGTCCGTTGGAAAATTCAAACCGTGAGTTTTTCGGTGCCTCAAGTGGTTTAAAACGGCCCTCCGCGTAGTTTTGCGGCACCGTTCCTCCGAAAGAAAGTGCCAAAAACCCCCACCCAAACATGAGTTTTGGTCAAACGAGGATGATTGGGTGCGTCCTTGTTAAAAATTCAACCGTGATTTTTTCGGTGCATCAGTGGTGTAAACGGCCCTCCGCGTTAGTTTGCGGCACCGTTCCTCCGGGAAATGAAAGTGCCAAAAACCCACCAAACATGAGTTTTGGGTCAAACGGAGATGATTGGGTGCGTCCGTTGCCAAAATTCAACCTTGATTTTTCGGTGCATCAGTGGTGAGGAACGGTGCCGAAAAACCGCGCAGGAGGGCCGTTTTAAGCACTGATTGCACCTAAAAACTCACGGTTGAATTTTTCACAACGGGCGCACCCAATCAATCCGTTGACCCAAAACTCATGTTGGGTGGTTTTTGCACTTTCATTTCGTGGGGAACGTGCCCAAAATTCGCAAGAGGGCCTTTTTTTTCACCACTAATGCACCGAAAAAAATGCCCACGGTTGAATTTTTAACAACGGACGCATCCAATATCCTCGTTTTGACCCAAAACTCAGTTGGTGGGTTTTTGGCACTTTCAATCCGGCAGGACGTGCCTGCAAAACTCCAGCAGGATGGGACGTTTTAAACCACTATGCAAGCCGAAAATCACGGATTGCAATTTTCCAAGCTGGTTGGTGTACGCTCGCAACCCATCATCTCCGTTTTGACCAAAACTCTATGTTTGGTGGGTTTGGCAACTTTTCATTTCCGGAGGACAGGTGCGCGACAAAAACTCGACGCAGTGAGGGCCGTTGTCAACCACTGATGCACCGAAAACTTCACGGTCTGAATTCAAAACGTACGCACCCAAGCATCTCAAGTTTGCCCAAACCGAAACTCATGTTTGGTGGGTTTTTGGCACTGTTCTTCGGAGAACGGTGTGGCGCAAACTACGAGAGGGGCCGTTTTACACACACTGTGCACCGAAAAATTTTCACAGTTGATTCGCAAGGCGACCCAATCATCTCTCCTTTGGACCACAAACTCTGTTGGTGGGGGTTTTTGGCACTTCATTTCGAAGAACGGTGCCGCAAAACTCGAGCAGGGCCGTTTAACCATATGCATCAAAAACTAACGGTTGATTTTCACACGGGCGCCTCCCAATCATCTCCTTTTGACCCAAAACTCATGTTTGGTGGGTTTGGCACTTTCTATTCTGGAGGAACGTGCCGCAAAGCCGCGCAGGATGGGAGACCGTATTCCAGTGATGACGAAACCGAAAACTCACGGTTGAATTTTCACATCGGCCGCGACCCATCATCGTTCGTTTGACCCAAAACTCATGTTTGGTGGTTGTCGGCACTTCATTGTCGTGAGAACGTGCCGACAAAACCGCGCAGGAGGGCCGGTTTTTATTACCCACGGATAATGACGAAAACACTCTACGGTTGACATTTTTTCACAACCGGGACGCACCACCATCAACTCCGTTTGACCCAAAACTCAGTTTTGGGGGTTTTTGGCATTCATTTTTCCGGAGGAACGGTTGCGAAAACGGCAGGAGGGCCGTTTTAACATGATGCACCGAAAAACCTCACGGTTGAACTTTTTCACAACGGGCGCACCCAACATCTCCTTGACCCAACTACCGTTTGTGATGGTTTTTTGCACTCATTTTCGGAGGAACGGTGCCGCAAAACCTCTGCGCAGGAGGGCCGTTTTCACCACTGATGTCACCGAACAAATTCCGTGATACACCACGGACCATCCCCTCAAATCCTCGCTTTGACCACAAACTCATGGTTTGTGGGTTTTGGGCATTTCAATTCTGGAGGAGGAACGGTTCCGCAAAGACTCGCGCAGGCGGCCGTTTTACCATGTGCACCGAAAAACCAAGGATTCACGGTCACAAACGGACGCACGCCAATATCTTCCATGTGACACCCAAACTCATGTTTGGTGGGGTTTTTTGGACCTTTCATTTCGGACGGAACGGTGCACGCCAAACCAGCGCAGGAGGGCCGTTTTAACCACTGATGCCACCGAAAAAACAACCTGTTGAATTTTTTCGACAATGGACGCACCCAATCCTCTCCGTTTGAACCCAAAACTCATGTTTGGTGGGTTTTTGGCACTTTCATTTCCGGAGGAACGGTGGCGCAAACTCCGCAGGAGGGCCGTGTCTAACCACTGATGCACCGAAAACCATCTTTGGTTTCCGCACGGAGACGCACCCAAACCGGCGTTGCCCAACTCATGTTTGGTGGGGTTTTTGGCACTTTACATTTCCGGAGGACGGTGGTCGCAAAACTCCGCAGAGAGGCCGTTGTAACCAACTGATGCACCGAAAAACTCACGTATATTTTCGCAACGGCGCACCCCATCATCTCCGTTTGCCCAAAACTACTGTTTGGTGGTTTTGGTTTTGGCACTTTTCATTTCCGGGAGAACTGGTGCCGAAAAAGCTCGCGCAGGAGGGCCGTTTTAAACCACGATGCACCGAAAAAATTCACGTTTGAATTTTCACAACGGTGCGCACCCATCATCTTCCGTTTGACCCAAAAACTCCATGTTTGGTGGGTTTTTTGGCACTTCTATTTCTTCCGGGGAACGGTGCCGCAAACCGCATCGAGAAGAAAGGACATGATTAGGCCGTTATTCACCCACTAATGCACCGAAAATTCAACGGTGATTTTCACAACGGACGCACCCAATCATCTCCGTTTGACCCAAAACTCATGTTTGGTGGGTTTTTGGCACTTCAATTTCGAGGGAAAGGTGCCGCAAAACTCGCCAGGAGGGCGTTTTAAAACCACTGATGCTCCGAAAAATCGGTAGATTTTCACACGCGGACGATCCCAATCATCCCTTTGACCAAAACACTCATGTTTGGTTGGTTTTGTGCACTTTCATTTCGGAGGAACGTGCCGCAAAAACTCGCGCAGGAGGGCGGCCGTTTTAAAACCATGATGCACCGAAAAATCGACTGGTTTGAATTTTGCACACGGACGCGAACCATCATCTCCGTTTGACCAAAAACTCGTTGGTGGGTTTGGACATTTTACCATTTCCGGAGGAACGGTGCCCGCAAATGCGCGCGAGGGCCGTTTTCACCACTGATGCCACCGAAACTTTCGGGTCACAAACGGACGCACCCCCAATCTTCCCCTTTTGAACACCAAAACCATGTTTGGGTGGTTTTGGCACTGTTCATTTTTCGTAGGAACGTGGCCGAAAAACTCGCGCCAGGAGGTCGTTTCTTCAACCACTGATCAACCGAAAAAGTCAGGTTGAACTTTTCCGCACGGACGCACCCAATCATCTCCGTGTGACAAAAAACTCATGTTGGTGGTTTTTGGCCTTTCATTTCCTGAGGTAACGGTGCCGCGAAAACTCCGCATGGGGAGGCCGTTTCACCACTGCTGGAGCACCGAAAAATTCACCACGGTCACCAGACGGACGCACCCAATCATTCCCGTTTGACACCAAAATCTGATGTTTTGGTGGGTTTTTTGGCACTTTCATTCCGGAGGAACGGTGCGGCAAACTCGACGCAGGAGTGGCCGTTTTACACGCATGAAGCACGCAAAAATCCACGGTTATTGCAACGGCGCCACCATCATCCTCCGTTTGCTCCAAAACTCAGTTTGGTGGGTTTTTGGCACTTTCATTCAGAGGAACGTGGTGCCAAAACTCCCGCATGGAGGGGGCCGTTTTAAACCACGATGCGAAACCAAACCTCACGGTTGAAATTTTCACAAACGGGCGACCCAATAATCATCTTTTTGACCCAAAACTCATGTTTTGGGTTTGGGTTTAACAGCACTTTCATTTCCTGAGGAACGGTGCCGCAACACTACAGAGCAGGAGGAGGCTTCTCACCATGATGCACCGAAAACTCCGTCTTCAGCAAAGCGATCGCACCCCAATCATCCGTTTGAACCAAAAAATCCATGTTGGTGGGTTTTTGCACTTCATTTCTGGAGGAACGGTGGCTGCAAAACTCACGATGAGGGCCGTTTTAACCCACTGATGAACCGAAAAATCACGGTTGATTTTGCCAAACGGTCGCAACCAATTCATCTCCGTTAACCCAAACTCATGTTTGGTGGGTTTTTGGGCTTTCATTTCGGAGGAACGGTGGTTTTGCAAAAATCACGCATGAGGGTCGTTTAACCC
>CM019823.1:75306367-75355786 GCA_009763385.1 Coix lacryma-jobi var. lacryma-jobi
CATCTCCGTTTGACCCAAAACTCATGTTTGGTGGGTTTTTGGCACTTTCATTTTCGGAGGAACGGTGCCGCAAAACACGCGCAGGAGGGCCGTTTTGACCACTGATGCACCGAAAAATTCACGGTTGAATTTTCGCAACGGACGCACCCAATCATCTCCGTTTGACCCAAAACTCATGTTTGGTGGGTTTTTGGCACTTTCATTTTCGGAGGAACGGTGCCGCAAACTCGCGCAGGAGGGCCGTTTTACCACTGATGCACCGAAAAATTCACGGTTGAATTTTTCACAACGGACGCACCCAATCATCCCCTTTGACCCAAAACTCATGTTTGGTGGGTTTTTGGCACTTTCATTTCGGAGGAACGGTGCCGCAAAACTCGCGGAGGGGGCCGTTTTAACCATTGATGCACCGAAAAAATCACGGTTGAATTTTCACAACGGACGCACCCAATCATCTTTTTACCCAAAACTCATGTTTGGTGGCTTTTTGGCACTTTTCATTTCCGAGGAACGCTGCCAAGCAAAACCGCTCATGAGGGCCGTTTTCACACTGATGCACCGATAATTCATGGTTGAATTTTTCACAACTGGACGCACCCAAATCATCCCCGTTTGACCCAAATCCTCCATGTTTGGGGGTGTTTTTGCACTTTCCATTTCGCGAGGAACGGTGCCGAAAAACTCTTGCAGGAGGGTCGTTTTAACCACTGCTGCACCGAAATTCACGGTTGATTTTCACAACAGACGCACCAAATCATCCCCGTTTGAACCCAAAACTAATGTGGTGGGTTTTTGGCACTCCTCATGTTTCGAGGGAACGGTGCCGCAAACTCGCGCAGGAGGGCCGTTTTCACCACTGATGCACCGAAAATTCCACGGTCACAACAGGACAGCACCCAATCATCTCTATTTGACCCAAAACACATGTTTGGATGGTTTGTTCGGCACTTTCATTTCCGGAGGAACGGTGTCGCAAAAACTCGCGCATGAGGGCTGTTTCACCACTGATGCACCGAAAATTCACGGTTTGAATTTGTCATAAATGGACGCACCTCAATCATCCACGTTTGAACTCAAAACTCAGGTTTTGGTGGGTTTTGGCACTTTCATTTTCGGAGGAACGGTGCCCGCAAAACTCCGCGCAGAGGGGCCGTTTCACCATGATTGATGCACCGAAAAATTCACGGTTGAAAATTTTTCACAACGGACGCACCCAATCATCCCCGTCTGACCCAAAACTCATGTTTGGTGGGTTTTGGCACTTTCATTTCCTGAGGAACGGTGCCGCAAAACTCGCGCAGGAGGGCCGTATTACCTAGTGATGCACCGAAAAACTCACGGATGAATTTTTCACAACGGACGCACCCAATCATCCATCTCCCGTTTGACTCAAAACTCATGTTTGGTGGGTTTTTGGCGACTTTCATTTCCGAGGAACGGTGCCGAAAAACTCGCGCAGGAGGGCCGTTTTAACCACAAATGCACCGAAAAACTCACGGTTGAATTTTTCACAACGGGCGCACCCAATCATCTCCGTTTGACCCAAAACTCATGTTTGGTGGTTTTTGGCACTTTCATTTCCGGAGGAACGGTGCCGCAAAACTCGCGCAGGAGGGTCCGTTTCACCACTAATGCACCGAAAAATTCACGGTTGAATTTTAACACGGACGCACCCAGTCATCCTCGTTTGACCCAAAACTCATGTTTGGTGGGTTTTTGGCACTTTCATTTCCGGAGGAACGGTGCCGCAAAACTCGCGCAGGAGGGCCGTTTTCACCACTGATGCACCGAAAAATTCACGGTCACAACGGACGCACCCAATCATCTCTATTTGACCCAAAACACATGTTTGGTGGGTTTTTGACACTTTCATTTCCGGAGGAATGGTGTAGCAAAACTCGCGCAGGAGGGCCGTTTTAACCACTGATGCACCGAAAAATTCACGGTTGAATTTTTCACAAATGGACGCACCCAATCATCCCCGTTTGACTCAAAACTCATGTTTGGTGGGTTTTTGGCACTTTAATTTTCGGAGGAACGGTGCCGCACAAACTCGCGTAGGAAGGGGCCATTTCACCACTGATGCACCGAAAATTCACGGTTGAATTTTTCACATACGACGCAACCCAATCTTCGTCGTTTTTGGACCCAAATCTCATGTTTGGTGGTTTTTGGCACTTTCATTTCCGAAGGAACGGTGTTGCAAAGTACTAGCGCAGGCGGATGGCCGTTTGAACCACACTGATGCACCGAAAATTCCACGGTTGAATTTTCACACGGACGGCACCCAATTATCATCCGTTTGACCCAAAACTCATGTTTGGTGGGTTTTGGCACTTTCCATTTTCGGAAGGACGGTACCGAGCAAATCTCGCACAGTAGGGCCGTTTTCCACCACTGAATGATGCACCGAAAAATTCACGGTTGAATTTTTCGTACAACGGACGCACCCATCATCTCCGTTTGACCCAAAACTCATGTTTGGTGGGTTTTTGGCACTTTCATTTTCAGAGGAACGGTACCGCAAAACTCGCGTAGGAGGGCCGTTTTCACCACTGATGCACCGAAAAATTCACGGTTGAATTTTTCAGCAACGGACGCACCCAATCATCTCCGTTTGACCCAAACTCATGTTTGGTGGGTTTTTGGCACTTTCATTTTCGGAGGAACGGTACCGCAAAACTCATGCAGGAGGGTCGTTTTCACCACTGATGCACCGAAAAATTCACGGTTGAATTTTGACAACGGACGCACCCAATCATCCCGTTTGACCCAAAACTCTTGTTTGGTGGGTTTTTGGCACTTTCATTTTCGGAGGAACGGTGCCGCAAAACTCGCGCAGGAGGGCCGTTTTAACCATTGATGCACCAAAAAATTCACGGTTGAACTTTTCGCAACGGACGCACCCAATCATCTCTGTTTGACCCAAAACGCATGTTTGGTGGATTTTTGACACTTTCATTTCCGGAGGAACGGTGCCGCACAAAACTCGCGCATGAGGGCCGTTTTCACCACTGATGCACCGAGAAATTCACGGTTGAATTTTTCACAACGGACGCACCCAATCATCCCCGTTTGACCCAAAACTCATGTTTGGTGGGTTTTTGGCACTTTCATTTTCGGAGGAACGGTGCCGCAAAACACGCGCAGGAGGGCCGTTTTAACCACTAATGCACCGAAAAATTCACGGTTGAATTTTTAACAATGGACGCACCCAATCATCCTCGTTTGACCCAAAACTCATGTATGGTGGGTTTTTGGCACTTTCATTTTCGGAGGAACGATGCCGCAAAACTCGCGCAGGAGGGCCGTTTTAACCACTGATGCACCGAAAAATTCACGGTTGAATTTTTCACAACGGACGCACCCAATCATCCCCGTTTGACCCAAAACTCATGTTTGGTGGGTTTTTGACACTTTCATTTTCGGAGGAACGATGCCGCAAAACTCGCGCAGGAGGGCCGTTTAACCACTGATGCACCGAAAAATTCACGGTTGAATTTTTCACAACGGACGCACCCAATCATCCCCGTTTGACCCAAAACTCATGTTTGGTGGGTTTTGGCACTTTCATTTCCTGAGGAACGGTGCCGCAAAACACGCGCAGGAGGGCCGTATTACCCAGTGATGCACCGAAAAACTCACGGTTGAATTTTTCACAACGGACGCACCCAATCATCTCCGTTGACCCAAAACTCATGTTTGGTGGGTTTTTGGCACTTTCATTTCCGGAGGATCGGTGCCGCAAAACTCGCGCAGGAGGGCGTTTTCACCACGATGCACCGAAAAACTCACGGTTGATTTTTAACAACGGGCGCACCCAATCATCTCCGTTTGACCCAAAACTCATGTTTGGTTGAGTTTTTGGCACTTTCATTTCCGGAGGAACGGTGCCGCAAAACTCGCGCAGGAGGGCCGTTTTCAACCACTGATGCACTGAAAACTTACACGGTCACACACGGCGCACCCAATCAATCTCTATTTGACCCAAAACCATGTTTGGTGGGTTTTGGCCACTTTCATTTTCCGGTAGGAACGGTGCCAGTAAAACTCGCGCAGGAGGGACGTTTTAACCACTGATGCACCGAAAAATTCACGGTTGAATTTTTCACAACGGACGCACCCAATCATCCCCGTTTGACCCAAAACTCATGTTTGGTGGGTTTTGGCACTTTCATTTCTGGAGGAACGGTGCCGCAAAACTCGCGCAGGAGGGCCGTTTTACCACTGATGCACCGAAAAATTCACGGTTGAATTTTTCACAACGGACGCACCCAATCATCTCCGTTTGACCCAAAACTCATGTTTGGTGGGTTTTGGCACTTTCATTTCCGGAGGAACGGTGCCGCAAAACTCGCGCAGGAGGGCCGTATTAACCACTGATGCACCGAAAAACTCACGGTTGAATTTTTCACAACGGACGCACCCAATCATCTCCTGTTTGACCCAAAACTCATGTTTGGTGGGTTTTTGGCACTTTCATTTCCGGAGAACGGTGCCGAAAAACTCGCGCAGGAGGGCCGTTTTAACCACTGATGCACAGAAAAACTCACGGTTGAATTTTTCACAACGGGCGCACCCAATCATCTCCGTTTGACCCAAAACTCATGTTTGGTGGGTTTTTGGCACTTTCATTTTCCGGAGGAACGGTGCCGCAAAACTCGCGCAGGAGGGCCGTTTTCACCACTAATGCACCGAAAAATTCACGGTTGAATTTTTCACAACGGACGCACCCAGTCATCCTCGTTTGACCCAAAACTCATGTTAGGTGGGTTTTGGCACTTTCATTTTCGGAGGAACGATGCCGCAAAACTCGCGCAGGAGGGCCGTTTTAACCACTGATGCACCGAAAAATTCACGGTTGAATTTTTCACAACGGACGCACCCAATCATCCCGTTTGACCCAAAACTCATGTTTGGTGGGTTTTTGGCACTTTCATTTCCGGAGGAACGGTGCCGCAAAACTCGCGCAGGAGGGCCGTTTTAACCACTGATGCACCGAAAAATTCACGGTTGAATTTTTCACAACAGGACGCACCCAATCATCTCCTGTTTGACCCAAAACTCATGTTTGGTGGGTTTTTGGCACTTTCATTTTCCAGAGGAACGGTGCCGCAAAACTCGCGCAGGAGGGCCGTTTTCACCACTGATGCACCGAAAAATTCACGGTCACAACGGACGCACCCAATCATCTTTGTTTGACCCAAAACTCATGTTTGGTGTTTTTGGCACTTTCATTTCGGAGGAACGGTGCCGCAAAACTCGCGCAGGAGGGCCGTTTTAACCACTGATGCACCGAAAAATTCACGGTTGAATTTTTCACAACGGACGCACCCAATCATCGTTTGACACGAAACTCATGTTTGGTGGGTTTTTGGCACTTTCATTTCCGGAGGAACGTGCCGCAAAACTCGCGCAGGAGGGCCGTTTTAACCACTGATGCACCGAAAAATTCACGGTCACAACGGACGCACCCAATCATCTGTTTGACCCAAAACTCATGTTTGGTGGGTTTTTGGCACTTTTATTTCCGAGGAACGGTGCCGCAAAACTCGCCAGGAGGGCCGTTTTAACCACTGATGCACCGAAAAACTCACGGTTGAATTTTCACAACGGACGCACCCAATCATCTCTGTTTGACCCAAAACTCATGTTTGGTGGGTTTTGGCACATTCATTTTCGGAGGAACGGTGCCGCAAAACTCGCGCAGGAGTGCCTGTTTTACCACTGATGCACCGAAAAAATTCACGGTTGAATTTTTCACAACGGACGCACCCAATCATCCCCGTTTGACCCAAAACTCATGTTTGGTGGGTTTTGGCACTTTCATTTCCGGAGGAACGGTGCCGCAAAACTCGCGCAGGAGGGCCGTATTACCCACTGATGCACCGAAAAACTCACGGTTGAATTTTTCACAACGGACGCACCCAATCATCTCCGTTTGACCCAAAACTCATGTTTGGTGGGTTTTGGCACTTTCATTTCCGGAGGAACGGTGCCGCAAAACTCGCGCAGGAGGGCCGTTTACACCACTGATGCACCGAAAAACTTCACGGTTGAATTTTTCACAACGGACGCACCCAATCATCTCGTTTGACCCAAAACTCATGTTTGGTGGGTTTTCGGCACTTTCATTTCCGGAGAACGGTGCCGAAAAACTCGCGCAGGAGGGCCGTTTTAACCACTGATGCACAGAAAAACTCACGGTTGAATTTTTCACAACGGGTGCACCCAATCATCTCCGTTTGACCCAAAACTCATGTTTGGTGGGTTTTTGGCACTTTCATTTCCGGAGGAACGGTGCCGCAAAACTCGCAGCAGGAGGGCCGTTTTCACCACTAATGCACCGAAAAATTCACGGTTGAATTTTTAACAACGGACGCACCCAATTATCCTCGTTTGACCCAAAACTCATGTTTGGTGGGTTTTTGGCACTTTCATTTTCGGAGGAACGATGCCGCAAAACTCGCGCAGGAGGGCCGTTTTAACCACTGATGCACCGAAAAATTCACGGTTGAATTTTTCACAACGGACACACCCAATCATCCCCGGTTGACCCAAAACTCATGTTTGGTGGGTTTTTGGCACTTTCATTTCCGGAGGAACGGTGCCGCAAAACTCACGCAGGAGGGCCGTTTTCACCACTGATGCATCGAAAAATTCACGGTTGAATTTTTAACAACGGACGCACCCAATCATCCTCCGTTTGACCCAAAACTCATGTTTGGTGGGTTTTTGGCACTTTCATTTTCGGAGGAACGATGCCGCAAAACTCGCGCAGGAGGGCCAGTTTTAACCACTGATGCACCGAAAAATTCACGGTTGAATTTTTCACAACGGACGCACCCAATCATCCCCGTTTGACCCAAAACTCATGTTTGGTGGGTTTTGGCACTTTCATTTCCGGAGGAACGGTGCCGCAAAACTCGCGCAGGAGGGCCGTATTACCCATTGATGCACCGAAAAAATCACGGTTGAACTTTTCGCAACGGACGCACCCAATCATCTCTGTTTGACCCAAAACTCATGTTTGGTGGGTTTTTGGCACTTTCATTTCGGAGGAACGGATGCCGCAAAAACTCGCGCAGGAGGGCCGTTTAACCCCTGATGCACCGAAAAACTCACGGTTGAATTTTTCACAACGGGCGCACCCAATCATCTCCGTTTGACCCAAAACTCATGTTTGGTGGGTTTTTGGCACTTTCATTTTCGGAGGAACGGTGCCGCAAAACTCGCGCAGGAGGGCCGTTTTAACCACTGATGCACCAAAAAATTCACGGTTGAACTTTTCGCAACGGACGCACCCAATCATCTCTGTTTGACCCAAAACGCATGTTTGGTGGGTTTTTGGCACTTTCATTTCCGGAGGAACGGTGCCGCAAAACTCGCGCATGAGGGCCGTTTTCACCACTGATGCACCGAGAAATTCATGGTTGAATTTTTCACAACGGACGTACCCAATCATCCCCGTTTGACCCAAAACTCATGTTTGGTGGGTTTTTGGCACTTTCATTTTCGTAGGAACGGTGCCATAAAACTCGCGCAGGAGGGACGTTTTAACCACTGATGCACAGAAAAACTCACGGTTGAATTTTTGACAACGGACGCACCCAGTCATCTCCGTTTGACCCAAAACTCATGTTTGTTGGGTTTTTGGCACTTTCATTTCTGGAGGAACGGGGCCGAAAAACTCGCGCAGGAGAGCCGTTTTCACCACTGATGCACCGAAAAATTCACGGTTGAATTTTTAACAACGGACGCACCCAGTCATCCTCGTTTGACCCAAAACTCATGTTAGGTGGGTTTTTGACACTTTCATTTTCGGAGGAACGATGCCGCAAAACTCGCGCAGGAGGGCCGTTTTAACCACTGATGCACCGAAAAATTCACGGTTGAATTTTTCACAACGGACGCACCCAATCATCCCCGTTTGACCCAAAACACATGTTTGGTGGGTTTTTGGCACTTTCATTTCCGGAGGAACGGTGCCAAAAAACTCGCGCAGGAGGGCCGTTTTAACCACTGATGCACCGAAAAATTCACGGTGGAATTTTTCACAACAGACGCACCCAATCATCTCTGTTTGACCCGAAACTCATGTTTGGTGGGTTTTTGGCACTTTTATTTCCATAGGAACAGTGCCGCAAAACTCGCGCAGGAGGGCCGTTTTCACCACTGATGCACCGAAAAATTTACGGTCACAACGGACGCACCCAATCATCTCTGTTTGACCCAAAACTCATGTTTGTGGGTTTTTGGCACTTTTATTTTCGGAGGAACGGTGCTGCAAAACTCGCGCAGGAGGGCCGTTTTAACCACTGATGCACCCAAAAATTCACGGTTGAATTTTTCACAACGGACGCACCCAATCATCTCTGTTTGACACGAAACTCATGTTTGGTGGGTTTTTGGCACTTTCATTTCCGGAGGAACAGTGCCGCAAAACTCGCGCAGGAGGGCCGTTTTAACCACTGATGCACCGAAAAATTCACGGTCACAACGGACGCACCCAATCATCTTTGTTTGACCCAATACTCATGTTTGTGGGTTTTTGGCACTTTTATTTTCCGAGGAACGGTGCAGCAAAACTCGCGCAGGAGGGCCGTTTTAACCACTGATGCAAAGAAAAACTCACGGTTGAATTTTTCACAATGGACGCACCCAATCATCTCTGTTTGACCCAAAACTCATGTTTGGTGGGTTTTTGGCACATTCATTTTCGGAGGAACGATGCCGCAAAACTCGCGCAGGATTGCTGTTTTAACCACTGATGCACCGAAAAATTCACGGTTGAATTTTTCACAACGGACGCACCCAATCATCCCCGTTTGACCCAAAACTCATGTTTGGTGGGTTTTGGCACTTTCATTTCCGGAGGAACGGTGCCGCAAAACTCGCGCAGGAGGGCCGTATTACCCATTGATGCACCGAAAAACTCACGGTTGAATTTTTCACAACGGGCGCACCCAATCATCTCCGTTTGACCCAAAACTCATGTTTGGTGGGTTTTGGCACTTTCATTTCCGGAGGAACGGTGCCGCAAAACTCGCGCAGGAGGGCCGTATTACCCACTGATGCACCGAAAAACTCACGGTTGAATTTTTCACAACGGACGCACCCAATCATCTCTGTTTCACCCAAAACTCATGTTTGGTGGGTTTTCGGCACTTTCATTTCCGGAGAACGGTGCCGAAAAACTCGCGCAGGAGGGCCGTTTTAACCACTGATGCACCGAAAAACTCACGGTTGAATTTTTCACAACGGGCGCACCCAATCATCTCCGTTTGACCCAAAACTCATGTTTGGTGGGTTTTTGGCACTTTCATTTCCGAGGAACGGTGCCGCAAAACTCGCACAGGATGTCCGTTTTCACCACTAATGCACCGAAAAATTCACGGTTGAATTTTTAACAACGGACGCACCCAATTATCCTCGTTTGACCCAAACTCATGTTTGGTGGGTTTTTGGCACTTTCATTTCGGAGGAACGAGTGCGCAAAACTCGCGCAGGAGGGCCGTTTTAACCACTGATGCACCGAAAATATCACGGTTGAATTTTTCACAACGGACCACCCCAATCATCCCGTTGACCCAAAACTCATGTTTGGTGGTTTTTGGCACTTTCATTTCCGAGGAACGGTGCCGCAAAACTCACGCAGGAGGGCCGTTTCACCACTAATGCATCGAAAAATTCACGGTTGAATTTTTAACAACGGACGCACCCAATCATCCTCGTTTGACCCAAAAGTCATGTTTGGTGGGTTTTTGGCACTTTCATTTTCGGAGGAACGATGCCGCAAAACTCGCGCAGGAGGGCCATTTTAACCACTGATGCACCGAAAAATTCACGGTTGAATTTTTCACAACGGACGCACCCAATCATCCCCGTTTGACCCAAAACTCATGTTTGGTGGGTTTTGGCACTTTCATTTCCGGAGGAACGGTGCCACAAAACTCGCGCAGGAGGGCCGTATTACCCATTGATGCACCGAAAAAATCACGGTTGAACTTTTCGCAACGGACGCACCCAATCATCTCTGTTTGACCCAAAACTCATGTTTGGTGGGTTTTTGGCACTTTCATTTTCGGAGGAACGATGCCGCAAAACTCGCGCAGGAGGGCCGTTTTAACCCCTGATGCACCGAAAAACTCACGGTTGAATTTTTCACAACGGGCGCACCCAATCATCTCCGTTTGACCCAAAACTCATGTTTGGTGGGTTTTTGGCACTTTCATTTCCGGAAGGAACGGTGCCGCAAAACTCGCGCAGGAGGGCCGTATTACCCACTGATGCACCGAAAAATTCACGGTTGAACTTTTCGCAACGGACGCACCCAATCATCTCTGTTTGACCCAAAACTCATGTTTGGTGGGTTTTTGGCACTTTCATTTCCGGAGGAACGGTGCCGCAAAACTCGCGCATGAGGGCCGTTTTCACCACTGATGCACCGAGAAATTCATGGTTGAATTTTTCACAACGGACGTACCCAATCATCCCCGTTTGACCCAAAACTCATGTTTGGTGGGTTTTTGGCACTTTCATTTTCGTAGGAACGGTGCCATAAAACTCGCGCAGGAGGGACGTTTTAACCACTGATGCACCGAAAAATTCACGGTTGAATTTTTCACAACGGACGCACCCAATCATCTCTGTTTAACCCAAAACTCATGTTTGGTGGGTTTTTGGCACTTTCATTTCGGAGGAACGGTGCCGCAAAACTCGCGCAGGAGGGCCGTTTTAACCACTGATGCACAGAAAAACTCACGGTTGAATTTTTCACAACGGGCGCACCCAATCATCTCCGTTTGACCCAAAACTCATGTTTGGTGGGTTTTTGGCACATTCATTTCCGGAGGAACGGTGCCGCAAAACTCGCGCAGGAGGTCCGTTTTCACCACTAATGCACCGAAAAATTCACGGTTGAATTTTTAACAACGGACGCACCCAGTCATCCTCGTTTGACCCAAAACTCATGTTAGGTGGGTTTTTGACACTTTCATTTCGGAGGAACGATGCCGCAAAACTCGCGCAGGAGGGCCGTTTTAACCACTGATGCACCGAAAATTCACGGTTGAATTTTTCACAACGGACGCACCCAATCATCCCCGTTTGACCCAAAACATCATGTTTGGTGGGTTTTTGGCACTTTCATTTCCGGAGGAACGGTGCCAAAAAACTCGCGCAGGAGGGCCGTTTTAACCACTGATGCACCGAAAAATTCACGGTGGAATTTTTCACAACAGACGCACCCAATCATCTCGTTTGACCGAAAACTCATGTTTGGTGGGTTTTTGCACTTCTCATTGTTCCATAGGAACAGGTGCCGAAAAACTCGCCGCAAGGAGGGCCGTTTTAACCATGATGCATCCGAAAACTCTACGGCTGAATTTCACAACGGGCGCACCCAATCATCTCCGTTTGACCCCAACTCCATGTTTGGTGGTTTTTGGCACATTTTATTTCTGGAGGAACGGTGCCTGCCAAAACTCGCGCAGAGAGGGTCCGTTTTCACCCACTGATGCATCCGGAAAATTCACGTTGAATTTTTAACAACGGACGCACCCAATCATCCTCGTTTGACCCAAAACTCATTTTTGGTGTGTTTTGGTCACTTTCCCTTTTTGGAGGAACATGCCGCAAACTCGCGCAGGAGGGCCGTTTTTAACCCTGATGCACCGAAAAATTCAACGGTTGAATTTTTCACAACGGACGCCCCCAATCATCCCGTTTGCCCGAAAACTCATTTTTGGTGGGTTTTTGGCACTTTCATTTCCGAGGAACGTGGCCGCAAACTCGCGCAGGAGGGCCGTTTTAACCACTGATGCAAAGAAAAACTCACGGTTGAATTTTTCACAATGGACGCACCCAATCATCTCTGTTTGACCCAAAACTCATGTTTGGTGGGTTTTTGGCACATTCATTTTCGGAGGAACGATGCCGCAAAACTCGCGCAGGATTGCTGTTTTACACACTGATGCACCGAAAAATTCACGGTTGAATTTTCACAACGGACGCACCCAATCATCCCCGTTTGACCCAAAACTCATGTTTGGTGGGTTTTGGCACTTTCATTTCCGGAGGAACGGTGCCGCAAAACTCGCGCAGGAGGGCCGTATTACCCATTGATGCACCGAAAAACTCACGGTTGAATTTTCACAACGGGCGCACCCAATCATCTCCGTTTGACCCAAACTCATGTTTGGTGGGTTTTGGCACTTTCATTTCCGGAGGAACGGTGCCGCAAAACTCGCGCAGGAGGGCCGTATTACCCACTGATGCACCGAAAAACTCACGGTTGAATTTTTCACAACGGACGCACCCAATCATCTCTGTTTACCCAAAACTCATGTTTGGTGGGTTTTGGCACTTTCATTTCTGAGAAGAACGGTGCCGAAAAACTCGCGCAGGGAGAGGCCGTTTTACCACTGATGCACGAAAAAACTCACGGTTGAATTTTCACAACGGGCACCCTCATCTCCGTTTGACCAAAACTCATGTTTGGGTGGGTTTTGGCACTTTCATTTCCGGAGGAACGGTGCCGCAAAACTCGCCAGGAGTCGTTTACCACTATGCACCGAAAAATTCACGGTTGAATTTAGAAAGGGGCACTTTCCCTGCACCAAACACCTGTCTTCCTCCCCTATGCTACCCATTCTAAAACTCCCCCAATTTTTGACACCTCTCCCTGATCCCCCACTCCCCCTTTCCCCATCTTTCCCACAACCCTCAAGTTACACCTTCTTTACCCCCACCCAATTATCCTCGTTTGACCCAAAACTATGTTTGGTGGGTTTTGGCACTTTCATTTTCGGAGGACGTGCCGCAAAACTCGCGCAGGAGGGCCGTTTTAATCCACTGATGCACCGAAAAATTCACGGTTGAATTTTTCTCACAACGGACAGCACCCAATCATCCTCAGTTGACCCAAAACTCATGTTTGGTGAGTTTTTGGCACTTTCATTTCCGGAAGGAACGGTGCCGCAAAACTCAGCGCAGGAGGGCTGTTTTCACCACTGAATGCATCGAAAAATTCACGGTTGAATTTTTAACAACGGACGCACCCAATCATCCTCGTTTTGAACCCAAAAGTCATGTTTGGTGGGTTTTTGGCACTTTCATTTTCGGAGGAACGATGCCGCAAAACTCGCGCAGGAGGCCAGTTTTAACCACTGATGCACCGAAAAATTCACGGTGAATTTTTTCACAACGGACGCACCCAATCATCCCCGTTTGACCCAAAACTCATGTTTGGTGGGTTTTGGCACTTTCATTCCGGAGGAACGGTGGCCCAAAAACTCGCGCAGGAGGGCCGTATTAACCATTGATGCACCGAAAAAATCACGGTTGAACTTTTCGCAACGGACGCACCCAATCATCTCTGTTGACCCAAAACTCATGTTTGGTGGGTTTTTGGCACTTTCATTTCGGAGGAACGATGCCGCAAAACTCGCGCAGGAGGGCCGTTTTAACCCTGATGCACCGAAAAACTCACGGTTGAATTTTCACAACGGGCGCACCCAATCATCTCCGTTTGACCCAAAACTCATGTTTGGTGGGTTTTTGGCACTTTCATTTCCGGAAGGAACGGTGCCGCAAAACTCGCGCAGGAGGGCCGTTATTAACCCATTGATGCACCGAAAAAATCACGGGTTGAACTTTTCGCAACGGACGCACCCAATCATCTCTAGTTTGACCCAAAACTCATGTTTGGTGGGTTTTTGGCACTTTCATTTCCGGAGGAACGGTGCCGCAAAACTCGCGCAGGAGGGCCGTTTTCACCACTGATGCACCGAAAAATTCACGGTTGAATTTTTAACAACGGACGCACCCAATCATCCTCGTTTGACCCAAAACTCATGTTTGGTGGGTTTTTGGCACTTTCATTTTCGGAGGAACGATGCCGCAAAACTCGCGCAGGAGGGCCGTTTTAACCACTGATGCACCGAAAAATTCACGGTTGAATTTTTCACAACGGACGCACCCAATCATCCCCGTTTGACCCAAAACTCATGTTTGGTGGGTTTTGGCACTTTCATTTCCGGAGGAACGTGCCGCAAAACTCGCGCAGGAGGGCGTATTTCACCATTGATGCACCGAAAAACTCACGGTTGAATTTTTCACAACGGGACGCACCCAATCATCTCCGTTTGACCCAAAACTCATGTTTGGTGGGTTTTTGGCACTTTCATTTCCGGAGGAACGGTGCCGTCAAAACTCGCGCAGGAGGGCCGTTTTAACCACTGATGCACCGAAAAACTTCACGGTTGAATTTTTCACAACGGACGCACCCAATCATCTCCGTTTGACCCAAACTCATGTTTGGTGGGTTTTGGCACTTTCATTTCCGGAGGAACGGTGCCGCAAAAACTCGCGCAGGAGGGCCGTTTTAACCACTGATGCACCGAAAAATCACGGTTTTTGAATTTTCACAACGGGCGCACCAATCATTCGTTGACCCAAAACTCAGTTTTGGTGGGTTTTTGGCACTTTCATTTCCGGAGGGGAAGCGTGCCGAAAACCGCGAGGGCCGTTTTACCACTGATGCACCGAAAAAATTCACGGTTAATTTTCACAACGACGCACCATCATCCTTTGACCCAAAACTCATGTTTGGTGGGTTTTGGCACTTTCATTTCCGAGGAACGGTGCCGCAAAACTCGCGCAGGAGGCCGTTTTAACATGATCTACCGAAAAATTCACGGTCACAAACGGACGCACCCAATCATCTTTTTGACCCAAAAATATGTTTGTGGGTTTGGCACTTATTTCGGAGGAACGGTGCGCAAAACTCGCGCAGGAGGGCTTTAACCACTGATGCACGAAAAAACTCACGGTGAATTTTTCACAAACGCGACCCAATCATCCGTTTGACCAAACTCATGGTTGGTGGGTTTTGGCACTTTCATTTTCGGAGGAACGGTGCCGAAAAACTCGCGTCAGGAGGGCCGTTTACCCAGTGATGCACCGAAAAAGTCACGGTTGAATTTTTCACAACGGGCGCACCCAATCATCTCCGTTTGACCCAAAACTCATGTTTGGTGGGTTTTTGGCACTTCAGTTTCCGGAGGAACGGTGCCGCAAAACTCGCGCAGGAGGGCCGTTTTAACCACTGATGCACCGAAAAATTCACGGTTGAATTTTCACAACGGACGCACCCAATCATCCTCGTTTGACCCAAAACTCATGTTTGGTGGGTTTTTGGCACTTTCATTTCGGAGGAACGATGCCGCAAAACTCGCGCAGGAGGGCCGTTTTAACCACTGATGCACCGAAAAACTTCACGGTTGAATTTTCACAACGGACGCACCCAATCATCTCCGTTTGACCCAAAACTCATGTTTGGTGGTTTTTGGCACTTCATTTCCGGAGGAACGGTGCCGCAAAACTCGCGCAGGAGGGCCGTTTTACACCACTGATGCACCGAAAAATTCACGGTTGAATTTTTCACAACGGACGCACCCAATCATCTCTGTTTGACCCAAAACTCATGTTTGGTGGGTTTTTGGCACTTTCATTTCCGGAGGAACGGTGCCGCAAAACTCGCGCAGGAGGGCCGTTTTAACCACTGATGCACCGAAAAACTCACGGTTGAATTTTCACAACGGGACGCACCCAATCATCTCTCGTTTGACCCAAAACTCATGTTGGTGGGTTTTGGCACTTTCATTTCCGGAGGAACGGTGCCGCAAAACTCGCGCAGGAGGGCCGTTTTCACCACTGATGCACCCGAAAAATTCACGGTTGAATTTTTCACAACGGACGCACCCAATCATCTCCGTTTGACCCAAAACTCATGTTTGGTGGGTTTTTGGCACTTTCATTTCGGAGGAACGTGCCGCAAAACTCGCGCAGGAGGGCCGTTTTAACCACTGATGCACCGAAAAATTCACGGTTGAATTTTTCACAACGGACGCACCCAATCATCCCCGTTTGACCCAAAACTCATGTTTGGTGGGTTTTTGGCACTTTCATTTCCGAGGAACGGTGCCGAAAAACTCGCGCAGGAGGGCCGTTTAACCATTGATGCACCGAAAAATCACGGTTGAATTTTTCACAACGGGACGCACCCAATCATCTCCGTTGACCCAAAACTCATGTTTGGTGGGTTTTTGGCACTTTCATTTCCGGAGGAACGGTGCCGCAAAAACTCGCGCAGGAGGGCCGTTTTAACCACTAATGCACCGAAAAACTCACGGTTGAATTTTTCACAACGGCGCACCCATCATCTCCGTTTGACCCAAAACTCATGTTTGGTGGTTTTTGGCACTTTCATTTCCGGAAGGAACGGTGCCGCAAAACTCGCGCAGGAGGGCCGTTTTAACCACTGATGCACCGAAAAAATTCACGGTTGAATTTTTCACAACGGACGCACCCAATCATCCCCTTTGACCCAAAAACTCATGTTTGGTGGGTTTTTGCACTTTCATTTCCGGAGGAACGGTGCCGCAAAACTCGCGCAGGAGGGCCGTTTTAACCACTATGCACCGAAAAACTCACGGTTGAATTTTTCACAACGGACGCACCCAATCATCCTCCGTTTGACCCAAAACTCATGTTTGGTGGGTTTTTGGCACTTTCATTTCGGAGGAACGGTGCCGCAAAACTCGCGCAGGAGGGCCGTTTACCACTGATGCACCGAAAAATCACGGTTGAACTTTTCACAACGGGACGCACCCAATCATCTCCCGTTTGACCCAAAACTCATGTTTGGTGGGTTTTTGGCACTTTCATTTCCGGAGGAACGGTGCCCGCAAAACTCGCGCAGGAGGGCCGTTTTAACCACTGAATGCACCGAAAAATTCACGGTTGAATTTTTCACAACGGACGCACCCAATCATCCTCGTTTGACCCAAAACTCATGTTTGGTGGGTTTTTGGCACTTTCATTTCGGAGGAACGGTGCCGCAAAAACTCGCGCAGGAGGGCCGTTTTAACCACTGATGCACCGAAAATTCACGGTTGAATTTTTTCACAACGGACGCACCCAATCATCTCCGTTTGACCCAAACTCATGTTTTGGGGGTTTTGGCACTTTCATTTCGAGGAACGGTGCGCAAAACTCGCGCAGGAGGCCGTTTTAACACTGATACCGAAAAATCATGTTTGTCACACGGACGCACACCAAATCTGTTTGACCAAAAATCATGTTTGTGGGTTTTTGGCACTTCATTTTCGGAGGAACGGTGCGCAAAACTCGCGCAGGAGGGCCTTTTAACCATGTGCAAGAAAAATCACGGTTGAATTTTTCACAACGGACGACCACCCAATCATCCTCGTTTGACCAAAACTCATGTTTGGTGGGTTTTGGCACTTTCATTTCGAGAGGAACGGTGCCGAAAAACTGCGCGAGGAGGGCCGTTTTAACCCATTGATGCACCGAAAAATCACGGTTGAATTTTCACAACGGGACGCACCCAATCATCTCCGTTTGACCCAAAACTCATGTTTGGTGGGTTTTTGGCACTTTCTTCCAGGAGGAACGGTGCCGCAAAACTCGCGCAGGAGGGCCGTTTTCACCACTAATGCATCGAAAAATTCACGGTTGAATTTTTAACAACGGACGCACCCAATCATCCTCGTTTGACCCAAAACTCATGTTTGGTGGGTTTTTGGCACTTTCATTTTCGGAGGAACGATGCCGCAAAACTCGCGCAGGAGGGCCGTTTTAACCACTGATGCACCGAAAAATTCACGGTTGAATTTTTCACAACGGACGCACCCAATCATCCCCGTTTGACCCAAAACTCATGTTTGGTGGGTTTTGGCACTTTCATTTCCGGAGGAACGGTGCCGCAAAACTCGCGCAGGAGGGCCGTTTTAACCACTGATGCACCGAAAAATTCACGGTTGAATTTTTCACAACGGACGCACCCAATCATCTCCGTTTGACCCAAAACTCATGTTTGGTGGGTTTTTGGCACTTTCATTTCCGGAGGAACGGTGCCGCAAAACTCGCGCAGGAGGGCTGTTTTAACCACTGATGCACCGAAAAACTCACGGTTGAATTTTTCACAACGGACGCACCCAATCATCTCCGTTTGACCCAAAACTCATGTTTGGTGGGTTTTTGGCACTTTCATTTCCGGAGGAACGGTGCCGCAAAACTCGCGCAGGAGGGCCGTTTTAACCACTGATGCACCGAAAAATTCACGGTTGAATTTTTCACAACGGACGCACCCAATCATCCCCGTTTGACCCAAAACTCATGTTTGGTGGGTTTTTGGCACTTTCATTTTCGGAGGAACGAGTGCCGCAAAACTCGCGCAGGAGGGCCGTTTTAACCACTGATGCACCGAAAAATTCACGGTTGAATTTTTCACAACGGACGCACCCAATCATCCCGTTTGACCCAAAACTCATGTTTGGTGGGTTTTTGGCACTTTCATTTCCGGAGGAACGGTGCCGCAAAACTCGCGCAGGAGGGCCGTTTAACCACTGATGCACCGAAAAATTCACGGTTGAATTTTTCACAACGGACGCACCCAATCATCTCCGTTTGACCCAAAACTCATGTTTGGTGGGTTTTTGGCACTTTCATTTCCGGAGGAACGGTGCCGAAAAACTCGCGCAGGAGGGCTCGTTTAACCACTGATGCACCGAAAAACTCACGGTTGAATTTTTTCACAACGGCGCACACCAATCATCTCCGTTTGACCCAAAACTCATGTTTGGTGGGTTTTTGGCACTTTCATTTCCGGAGGAACGTGCCGCAAAACTCGCGCAGGAGGGCCGTTTTAGCCACTAATGCACCGAAAAAATTCAACGTTCAATTTTAACAACGACGCACCCAATCATCCTCGTTTGACCCAAACTCATGTTTGGTTGGGTTTTTGGCACTTTCATTTCGGAGGAACGGTGCCGCAAACTCGCGCAGGAGGGCCGTTTTAAACCACTTGATGCACCGAAAAATTCACGGTTGATTTTTCACAACGGGACCGCACCCAATCTCCTCGGTTGACCCAAAACTCATGTTTGGTGGGTTTTGGCCACTTTCATTTCTCGGAGGAACGGTGCCGAAAAACTCGCGCAGGAAGGCCGTTTTAACCACTGATGCACCGAAAAATTCACGGTTGAATTTTTCACAACGGACGCACCCAATCATCCCGTTTGACCCAAACTCATGTTTGGTGGGTTTTTGGCACTTTCATTCCGGAGGAACGGTGCCGCAAAACTCGCGCAGGAGGGCCGTTTTAACCACTGATGCACCGAAAAACTCACGGTTGAATTTTCACAACGGACGCACCCAATCATCTCCGTTTGACCCAAAACTCATGTTTGGTGGGTTTTGGCACTTCATTTCGGAGGAACGGTGCCGCAAAAACTCGCGCAGGAGGGCCGTTTTAACCACTGATGCACCGAAAAACTCACTGTTGAATTTTTCACAACGGACGCACCCAATCATCTCCGTTTGACCCAAACTCATGTTTGGTGGGTTTTTGGCACTTTCATTTCCGGAGGAACGGTGCCGCAAAACTCGCGCAGGAGGGCCGTTTTAACCACTGATGCACCGAAAAAATCACGGTTGAATTTTTCACAACGAGACGCACCCAATCATCTCCGTTTGACCCAAAACTCATGTTTGGTGGGTTTTTGGCACTTTCATTTCGGAGGAACGGTGCCGCAAAACCTCGCGCAGGAGGGCCGTTTTAACCACTGATGCACCGAAAAATTCACGGTTGAATTTTTCACAACGGACGCACCCAATCATCTCCGTTTGACCCAAAACCATGTTTGGTGGGTTTTTGGCACTTTCATTTCCGGAGGAACGGTGCCGCAAAACTCGCGCAGGAGGGGCCGTTTAACCACTGATGCACCGAAAAATTCACGGTTGAAACTTTTTCGACAACGGACGCACCCAATCATCTCTGTTTGACCCAAAACTCATGTTTGGTGGGTTTTTGGCACTTTCATTTCGGAGGAACGGTGCCGCAAAACTCGCGCAGGAGGGCCGTTTTCACCACTGGATGCACCGAAAAATTCACGGTTGAATTTTCACAACGGACGCACCCAATCATCCCCGTTTGACCCAAAACTCATGTTTGGTGGGTTTTGGGCACTTTCATTTCGGAGGAACGGTGCCGCAAAACTCGCGCAGGAGGGCCGTTTTAACCATTGATGCACCGAAAAACTCACGGTTGAATTTTTCACAACGGGAGCACCCAATCATCCTCTGTTTGACCCAAAACTCATGTTTGGTGGGTTTTTGGCACTTTCATTTTCGGAGGAACGGTGCCGCAAAACTCGCGCAGGAGGGCCGTTTTAACCACTGATGCACCGAAAAAATCACGGTTGAATTTTTCACAACGGACGCACCCAATCATCCCGTTTGACCCCAAACTCATGTTTGGTGGGTTTTTGGCACTTTCATTTTCGGAGGAACGAGTGCCGCAAAACTCGCGCAGGAGGGCCGTTTTAACCACTGATGCACCGAAAAACTCACGGTTGAATTTTTCACAACGGACGCACCCAATCATCTCCCGTTTGACCCAAAACTCATGTTTGGTGGGTTTTGGCACTTTCATTTCCGGAGGAACGGTGCCGCAAAACTCGCGCAGGAGGGCCGTATTACCCACTGATGCACCGAAAAATTCACGGTTGAATTTTTCACAACGGACGCACCCAATCATCTCTGTTTGACCCAAAACTCATGTTTGGTGGGTTTTGGCACTTTCATTTCCGGAGGAACGGTGCCGCAAAAACTCGCGCAGGAGGGCCGTTTTAACACTGATGCACCGAAAAACTCACGGTTGAATTTTCACAACGGAGCGCACCCAATCATCTCCGTTTGACCCAAAACTCATGTTTGGTGGGGTTTTGGCACTTTCATTTCCGGAGGAACGGTGCCGCAAAACTCGCGCAGGAGGGCCGTTTTAACCACTGATGCACCGAAAAATTCACGGTTGAATTTTTCACAACGGAGCGCACCCAATCATCTTCCGTTTGACCCAAAACTCATGTTGTGGGTTTTGGCACTTTCATTTCCGGAGGAACGGTGCCGCAAAACTTCGCCAGGAGGGCCGTTTTAACCACTGATGCATCGAAAAATTCACGGTTGAATTTTTCACAACGGACGCACCCAATCACCCCGTTGACCCAAAACTCATGTTGTGGGTTTTGGCACTTTCATTTCCGGAGGAACGGTGCCGCAAAACTCGCGCAGGAGGGCCGTTTTAACCACTGATGCACCGAAAAATTCACGGTTGAATTTTTCACAACGGACGCACCCAATCATCTCCCGTTTGACCCAAAACTCATGTTTGGTGGGTTTTTGGCACTTTCATTTCCGGAGGAACGGTGCCGCAAAACTCGCGCAGGAGGGCCGTATTCACCCATGATGCACCGAAAAACTCACGGTTGAATTTTTCACAACGGACGCACCCAATCATCCTCTGTTTGACCCAAAACTCATGTTTGGTGGGTTTTTGGCACTTTCATTTCCGGAGGAACGGTGCCGCAAAACTCGCGCAGGAGGGCCGTTTTAACCACTGATGCACCGAAAAACTCACGTTGAATTTTCACAACGGCGCACCCAATCATCTCCGTTTGACCCAAAAACTCATGTTTGGTTGGGTTTTTGGCACTTTCATTTCCGGAGGAACGGTGCCGCAAAACTCGCGCAGGAGGGCCGTTTCACCACTGAATGCACCGAAAAATTCACGGTTGAATTTTTCACAACGGACGCACCCAATCATCCTCCGTTGACCCAAAACTCATGTTTGGTGGTTTTTGGCACTTTCATTTCCGGAGGAACGGTGCCGCAAAACTCGCGCAGGAGGGCCGTTTTAACCACTGATGCACCGAAAAATTCACGGTTGAATTTTTCACAACGGACGCACCCAATCATCTCCGTTTGACCCAAAACTCATGTTTGGTGGGTTTTTGGCACTTTCATTTCGGAGGAACGGTGCCGCAAAACTCGCGCAGGAGGGCCGTTTAACCATTGATGCACCGAAAAACTCACGGTTGAATTTTTCACAACGGACGCACCCAATCATCTCCGTTTGACCCAAAACTCATGTTTGGTGGGTTTTTGGCACTTTCATTTCGGAGGAACGGTGCCGCAAAACTCGCGCAGGAGGGCCGTTTTAACCACTGATGCACCGAAAAATCACGGTTGAATTTTTCACAACGGACGCACCCAATCATCTCCGTTTGACCCAAAACTCATGTTTGGTGGGTTTTGGCACTTTCATTTCCGGAGGAACGGTGCCGCAAAACTCGCGCAGGAGGGCCGTTTTAACCACTGATGCACCGAAAAATTCACGGTTGAATTTTTCACAACGGGACGCACCCAATCATCCCCGTTTGACCCAAAACTCATGTTTGGTGGGTTTTTGGCACTTTCATTTTCGGAGGAACGGCTGCCGCTAAAACTCGCGCAGGAGGGACGTTTTAACCACTGTGATTGCACCGAAAAACTCACGGTTGAATTTTTCACAACGGACGCACCCAATCACTCCGTTTGACCCAAAACTCATGTTTGGTGGGTTTTTGGCACTTTCATTTCGGAGGAACGGTGCCGCAAAACTCGCGCAGGAGGAGGCCGTTTTAACCACTGATGCACCGAAAAACTTCCACGGTTGAATTTTTCACAACGGAACGCACCCAATCATCCTCCGTTTGACCCAAAACTCATGTTTGGTGGGTTTTTGGCACTTTCATTTCGGAGAACGGTGCCGCAAAACTCGCGCAGGAGGGCCGTTTTACCACTGATGCACCGAAAAATTCACGGTTGAATTTTCACAACGGACGCACCCAATCATCCCGTTTGACCCAAAACATCATGTTTGGTGGGTTTTGGCATTTCATTTTCGGAGAGGAACGTTCCGCAAAACTCGCCGAAGGGCGTTTTTACCACTGATGCACGAAAAATTCACGGTTGAATTTTTCACAACGGACGCACCCCATCATCCGTTTGACCCAAACTCATGTTTGGTGGGTTTTGGCACTTTCATTTCGGAGGAACGTGCCGCCAAAACTCGCCAGAGGGCCGTTTTAACCACTGATGCACCGAAAATTAAGGTTGAATTTTTCACAACGGACGCACCCATCATCCCTTTTGAACCAAAACTCCTGTGTGGGGGTCTTTGGCACTTTCATTTCCGAGGAACGGGCCGCAAAAAACGCGCCGGAGGCCGTTTTTCCACTGATCACCGAAAAACTACGTGAATTTTTCAACGGAAGCACCCAATCATCTCCGTTTGACCCAAAACTCATGTTGTTGGGTTTTTGGCACTTTCATTTCGGAGGAACGGTGCCGAAAAACTCGCGCAGGAGGCGTTTTAACCACTGATGCACCGAAAAATTCACGGTTGAATTTTTCACAACGGACGCACCAATCATCTCTAGTTTGACCCGAAAACTCATGTTTGGTGGGTTTTTGGCACTTTCATTTCCGGAGGAACGAGTGCCGCAAAAACTCGCGCAGGAGGGCCGTTTTCACCACTTGATGCACCGAAAAATTCACGGTTGAACTTCACAACGGACGCACCCAATCATCTTTGTTTGACCCAAACTCATGTTTGGTGGGTTTTTGGCACTTTTATTTCGGAGGAACGTGCTGCAAAACTCGCGCAGGAGGGCCGTTTTAACCACTGATGCACCGAAAAACTCACGGTGAATTTTTCACAACGGACGCACCCAATCATCTCCGTTTGACCCAAAACTCATGTTTGGCTGGGTTTTTGGCACTTCATTTCCGGAGGAACGGGCCGAAAAACTCGCGCAGGAGGGCCGTTTTAACCACTGATGCACCGAAAAACTCACGGTTGAACTTTTTCACAACGGCGCACCCAATCATCTCCGTTTGACCCAAAATCATGTTTGTTGGGTTTTTGGCACTTTCATTTCCGGAGGAACGGTGCCGCAAAATCTCGCGCAGGAGGGCCGTTTTAACCACTGATGCACCGAAAAATTCACGGTTGAATTTTCACAACGGACGCACCCAATCATCCCCGTTTGACCCAAAACTCTTGTTGGTGGGTTTTGGCACTTTCATTCCGGAGGAACGGTTGCCGCAAAACTCGCGCAGGAGGGCTCGTATTTACCCATTGATGCCACGAAAAAACTCACGGTTGAATTTTTCACAACGGACGCACCCAATCATCTCTGTTTGACCCGAACTCATGTTTTGGTGGGTTTTTGGCACTTTGATTTTCCGAGGAACGGTGCCGAAAAACTCGCGCAGGAGGGTCCGTTTTAACCACTGATGCACCGAAAAAACTCACGGTGCATTTTCAAACGGACGCACCGCAATCATCTCCTGTTTGACCCAAAACTCATGTTTGGTGGGTTTTTGGCACTTTCATTTTCGGAGGAACGTGCCTGCAAAACTCGCGCAGGAGGGCCGTTTTAACCACTGATGCACCGAAAAACTCACGGTTGAATTTTTCACAACGGGACGCACCCAATCATCTCCGTTTGACCCAAAACTCATGTTTGGTGGGTTTTTGCACTTTCATTTCCAGGAGGAACGGTGCCGCAAAACTCGCGCAGGAGGGCCGTTTTCACCACTGAATGCACCGAAAAATTCACGGTTGAATTTTTCACAACGGACGCACCCAATCATCCTCCGTTTGACCCAAAACTCATGTTTGGTGGGTTTTTGGCACTTTCATTTCCGGAGGAACGGTGCCGCAAAAACTCGCGCAGGAGGGCCGTTTTAACCACTGATGCACCGAAAAATTCACGGTTGAATTTTTCACAACGGACGCACCCAATCATCTCTCGTTTGACCCAAACTCATGTTTGGTGGGTTTTTGGCACTTTCATTTCCGAGAGGAACGGTGCCGCAAAACTCGCGCAGGAGGGCCGTTTTAACCACTGATGCACCGAAAAACTCACGGTTGAATTTTCACAACGGACGCACCCAATCATCTCTGTTTGACCCAAAACTCATGTTTGGTGGGTTTTTGGCACTTTCATTTTCGGAGGAACTGGTGCCTGCAAAACTCGCGCAGGAGGGCCGTTTTAACCACTGATGCACGGAAAAATTCACGGTTGAATTTTTCACAACGGACGCACCCAATCATCTCGTTTGACCCAAAACTCATGTTTGGTGGGTTTTTGGCACTTTCATTTCCGGAAGAACGGTGCCGAAAAACTCGCGCAGGAGGGTCCGTTTTAACCACTGATGCACCGAAAAACTCACGGTTGAATTTTTCACAACGGGCGCACCCAATCATCTCCGTTTGACCCAAAACTCATGTTTGGTGGGTTTTTGGCACTTTTCATTTCCGGAGGAACGGTGCCGCAAAACTCGCGCAGGAGGGCCGTTTTACCACTGATGCACCGAAAAACTTCACGGTTGAATTTTTCACAACGGACGCACCCAATCATCTCTGTTTGACCCAAAACTCATGTTTGGTGGTTTTTGGCACTTTCATTTCCGGAAGGAACGGTGCCGCAAAACTCGCGCAGGAGGGCCGTTTTAACCACTGATGCACCGAAAAACTCACGGTTGAATTTCACAACGGACGCACCCGAATCATCTCTGTTTGACCCAAAACTCATGTTTGTGGGTTTTTGGCACTTTTATTTTCAGAGGAACGGTGCTGCAAAACTCGCGCAGGAGGGCCGTTTTAACCACTGATGCACCGAAAAACTCACGGTTGAATTTTTCACAACGGGCGCACCCAATCATCTCCGTTTGACCCAAAACTCATGTTTGGTGGGTTTTTGGCACTTTCATTTCCGGAGGAACGGTGCCGCAAAACTCGCGCAGGAGGGCCGTTTTCACCACTAATGCACCGAAAAATTCACGGTTGAATTTTTAACAACGGACGCACCCAATCATCCTCGTTTGACCCAAAACTCATGTTTGGTGGGTTTTTGGCACTTTCATTTTCCGGAGGAACGATGCCGCAAAACTCGCGCAGGAGGGCCGTTTTAACCACTGATGCACCGAAAAATTCACGGTTGAATTTTTCACAACGGACGCACCCAATCATCCCGTTTGACCCAAAACTCATGTTTGGTGGGTTTTTGGCACTTTCATTTCCGGAGGAACGGTGCCGCAAAACTCGCGCAGGAGGGCCGTATTACCCACTGATGCACCGAAAAATTCACGGTTGAATTTTTCACAACGGACGCACCCAATCATCTCCGTTTGACCCAAAACTCATGTTTGGTGGGTTTTGGCACTTTCATTTCCGGAGGAACGGTGCCGCAAAACTCGCGCAGGAGGGCCGTATTACCCAGTGATGCACCGGAAAAACTCACGGTTGAATTTTTCACAACAGACGCACCCAATCATCTCTGTTTGACCCAAAACTCATGTTTGGTGGGTTTTTGGCACTTCATTTCCGGAGAACGGTGCCGAAAAACTCGCGCAGGAGGGTCGTTTTAACCACTGATGCACCGAAAAACTCACGGTTGAATTTTTCACAACGGCGCACCCAATCATCTCCGTTTTGACCCAAAACTCATGTTTGTTGGGTTTTTGGCACTTTCATTTCCGGAGGAACGGTGCCGCAAAACTCGCGCAGGAGGGCCGTTTTCACCACTAATGCACCGAAAAATTCACGGTTGAATTTTTAACAACGGACGCACCCAATCATCCTCGTTTGACCCAAACCTCATGTTTGGTGGGTTTTTGGCACTTTCATTTTCGGAGGAACGGATGCCGCAAAACTCGCGCAGGAGGGCCGTTTTAACCACTGATGCACCGAAAAATTCACGGTTGAATTTTTCACAACGGACGCACCCAATCATCTCCGTTTGACCCAAAACTCATGTTTGGTGGGTTTTTGGCACTTTCATTTCCGGAGGAACGGTTGCCGCAAAACTCGCGCAGGAGGGCCGTATTACACCACTTGATGCACCGAAAAACTCACGGTTGAATTTTTCACAACGGACGCACCCAATCATCTCCGTTTGACCCAAAACTCATGTTTGGGGGTTTTTGGCACTTTTCATTTTCCGGAAGGAACGGTGCCGAAAAACTCGCGCTGGAGGGTCCTTTTTAACCACTGATGCACCAAAAAACTCACGGTTGAATTTTTCACAACGGGCGCACCCAATCATCTCCGTTTTACCCAAAACTCATGTTTGTTGGGTTTTTGGCACTTTCATTTCCGGAGGAACGGTGCCGCAAAACTCGCGCAGGAGGGCCGTTTTCACCACTAATGCACCGAAAAATTCACGGTTGAATTTTTAACAACGGACGCACCCAATCATCCTCGTTTGACCCAAACTCATGTTTGGTGGGTTTTTGGCACTTTCATTTTCGGAGGAACGATGCCGCAAAACTCGCGCAGGAGGGCCGTTTTAACCACTGATGCACCGAAAAATTCACGGTTGAATTTTTCACAACGGACGCACCCAATCAGTCCCCGTTTGACCCAAAACTCATGTTTGGTGGGTTTTGGCATCTTTCATTTCGGAGGAACGGTGGCCGCAAAACTCGCGCAGGAGGGCCGTATTACCCATTGATGCACCGAAAAACTCACGGTTGAATTTTTCACAACGGGCGCACCCAATCATCTCCGTTTGACCCAAAACACATGTTTGGTGGGTTTTTGGCACTTTCATTTCGGAGGAACGGTGCCGCAAAACTCGCGCAGGAGGGCCGTTTTAACCACTGATGCACCGAAAAAATCACGGTTGAATTTTTCACAACGGACGCACCCAATCATCTCCGTTGACCCAAAACTCATGTTTGTTGGGTTTTGGCACTTTCATTTCCGGAGGAACGGTGCCGAAAAACTCGCGCAGGAGAGGCCGTTTTAACCACTGATGCACCGAAAAATTCACGGTTCAATTTTTCACAACAGACGCACCGAATCATCTCCTATTTGACCCGAAAACTCATGTTGGTGGGTTTTTGGCACTTTCATTTCCGGAGGAACGGTGCCGCAAAACTCGCGCAGGAGGGCCGTTTTAACCCACTGATGCACCGAAAAATTCACGGTTCACAACGGACGCACCCAATCATCCTTGTTTGACCCAAAACTCATGTTTGGTGGGTTTTTGGCACTTTCATTTCGGAGGAACGGTGCTGCAAAACTCGCGCAGGAGGGCCTTTTAACCACTGATGCACCGAAAAACTCACGGTTGAATTTTTCACAACGGACGCACCCAATCATCTCTGTTTGACCGAAAACTCATGTTTGGTGGGTTTTCGGCACTTTCATTTTCGGAGGAACGGTGCCGAAAAACTCGCGCAGGAGGGCCATTTTAACCATTGATGCACCGAAAAATTCATGGTTGAATTTTTAACAACGGGTGCACCCAATCATCTCCGTTTGACCCAAAACTCATGTTTGGTGGGTTTTTGGCACTTTCATTTCCGGAGGAACGGTGCCGCAAAACTCGCGCAGGAGGGCCGTTTTCACCACTAATGCATCGAAAAATTCACGGTTGAATTTTTAACAACGGACGCACCCAATCATCCTCGTTTGACCCAAAACTCATGTTTGGTGGGTTTTTGGCACTTTCATTTTCGGAGGAACGATGCCGCAAAACTCGCGCAGGAGGGCCTGTTTCAACCACTGATGCATCTGAAAAATTCACGGTTGAATTTTCACAACGGACGCACCCAATCATCCCCGTTTGACCCAAAACTCATGTTTGGTGGGTTTTTGGCACTTTCATTTCCGGAGGAACGGTGCCGCAAAACTCGCGCAGGAGGGCCGTTTTACCCACTGATGCACCGAAAAACTCACGGTTGAATTTTTCACAACGGACGCACCCAATCATCTCTGTTTGACCCAAAACTCATGTTTGGTGGGTTTTTGGCACTTTCATTTCCGGAGGAACGGTGCCGAAAAACTCGCGCAGGAGGGCCGTTTTAACCACTGATGCACCGAAAAACTCACGGTTGAATTTTTCACAACGGACGCACCCAATCATCTCCGTTTGACCCAAAACTCATGTTTGGTGGGTTTTTGGCACTTTCATTTCCGGAGGAACGGTGCCGCAAAACTCGCGCAGGAGGGCCGTTTTCACCACTAATGCACCGAAAAATTCACGGTTGAATTTTTCACAACGGACGCACCCAATCATCCTCGTTTGACCCAAAACTCATGTTTGGTGGGTTTTTGGCACTTTCATTTCTCGGAGGAACGATGCCGCAAAACTCGCGCAGGAGGGCCGTTTTAACCACTGATGCACCGAAAAATTCACGGTTGAATTTTTCACAACGGACGCACCCAATCATCCCCGTTTGACCCAAAACTCATGTTTGGTGGGTTTTTGGCACTTTCATTTCCGGAGGAACGGTGCCGCAAAACTCGCGCAGGAGGGCCGTATTACACATGATGCACCGAAAAATCTCACGGTTGAATTTTTCACAACGGACGCACCCAATCATCTCCGTTTGACCCAAAACTCATGTTTGGTGGGTTTTTGGCACTTTCATTTCCGGAGGAACGGTGCCGCAAAACTCGCGCAGGAGGGTCGTTTTACCACTGATGCACCGAAAAACTCACGGTTGAATTTTTCACAACGGGCGCACCCAATCATCTCCGTTTGACCCAAAACTCATGTTTGGTGGGTTTTTGGCACTTTCATTTCCGGAGGAACGGTGCCGCAAAACTCGCGCAGGAGGGCCGTTTTCACCACTAATGCACGAAAAATTCACGGTTGAATTTTTCACAACGGACGCACCCACTCATCTCCGTTTGAGCCAAAACTCATGTTTGTTGGGTTTTTGGCACTTTCATTTCCGGAGGAACGGTGCCGAAAAACTCGCGCAGGAGAGTCGTTTTAGCCACTGATGCACCGAAAAATTCACGGTTCAATTTTTCACAACAGACGCACCGAATCATCTCTATTTGACCCGAAACTCATGTTTGGTGGGTTTTTGGCACTTTCATTTCGAGAGGAACGGTGCCGCAAAACTCGCGCAGGAGGGCCGTTTTCACCACTGATGCACCGAAAAATTCACGGTCACAACGGACGCATCCAATCATCTTTGTTTGACCCAGAACTCATGTTTGTGGGTTTTTGGCACTTTTATTTTCGGAGGAATGGTGCTGCAAAACTCGCGCAGGAGGGCCTTTTAACCACTGATGCACGGAAAAACTCACGGTTGAATTTTTCACAACGGACGCACCCAATCATTCTCTGTTTGACCCAAAACTCATGTTTGGTGGGTTTTTGGCACTTCCATTTCCGAAGAACGGTGCCGAAAAACTCGCGCAGGAGGGTCGTTTTAACCACTGATGCACCGAAAAACTCACGGTTGAATTTTTCACAACGGGCGCACCCAATCATCTCCGTTTTACCCAAAACTCATGTTTGTTGGGTTTTTGGCACTTTCATTTCCGGAGGAACGGTGCCGCAAAACTCGCGCAGGAGGGCCGTTTTAACCACTGATGCACCGAAAAATTCACGGTTGAAATTTTCACAACGGACGCACCGAATCATCCCCGTTTGACCCAAAACTCATGTTTGGTGGGTTTTGGCACTTTCATTTCCGGAGGAACGGTGCCGCAAAACTCGCGCAGGAGGGCCGTATTACCCATTGATGCACCGAAAAACTCACGGTTGAATTTTTCACAACGGACGCACCCAATCATCTCTGTTTGACCCGAAACTCATGTTTCGTGGTTTTTGGCACTTTCATTTCCGAAGAACGGTGCCGAAAAACTCGCGCAGGAGGGTCGTTTTAACCACTGATGCACCGAAAAACTCACGGTCACAACGGACGCACCGAATCATCTTTGTTTGACCCAAAACTCATGTTTGTGGGTTTTTGGCACTTTTATTTTCGGAGGAACGGTGCTGCAAAACTCGCGCAGGAGGGACTTTTAACCACTGATGCACCGAAAAACTCACGGTTGAATTTTTCACAACGGGCACACCCAATCATCTCCGTTTGACCCAAAACTCATGTTTGGTGGGTTTTTGGCACTTTCATTTCCGGAGGAACGGTGCCGCAAAACTCGCGCAGGAGGGCCGTTTTTCACCACTAATGCATCGAAAAATTCACGGTTGAATTTTTAACAACGGACGCACCCAATCATCCTCGTTTGACCCAAAACTCATGTTTGGTGGGTTTTTGGCACTTTCATTTTCGGAGGAACGATGCCGCAAAACTCGCGCAGGAGGGCCGTTTTAACCACTGATGCACCGAAAAATTCACGGTTGAATTTTTCACAACGGACACACCCAATCATCCCCGTTTGACCCAAAACTCATGTTTGGTGGGTTTTGGCACTTTCATTTCCAGTGGAACGGTGCCGCAAAACTCGCGCAGGAGGGCCGTATTACCCACTGATGCACCGAAAAATTCACGGTTGAATTTTTCACAACGGACGCACCCAATCATCCTCGTTTGACCCAAAACTCATGTTTGGTGGGTTTTCGCACTTTCATTTCCAGTAGGAACGGTGCCGCAAAACTCGCGCAGGAGGGCCGTATTACCCATTGATGCACCGAAAAACTCACGGTTGAATTTTTCACAACGGACGCACCCAATCATCTCTGTTTGACCCAAAACTCATGTTTGGTGGGTTTTTGGCACTTCCATTTCCGAGGAACGGTGCCGAAAAACTCGCGCAGGAGGGCCGTTTTAACCACTGATGCACCGAAAACTCACGGTTGAATTTTTCACAACGGCGCACCCAATCATCTCCGTTTTACCCAAAACTCATGTTTGTTGGGTTTTTGGCACTTTCATTTCCGGAGGAACGGTGCCGCAAAACTCGCGCAGGAGGGCCGTTTTCACCACTAATGCACGAAAAATTCACGGTTGAATTTTTAACAACGGACGCACCCAATCATCCTCGTTTGACCCAAACCTCATGTTTGGTGGGTTTTTCGCACTTTCATTTTCGGAAGAACGATGCCGCAAAACTCGCGCAGGAGGGCCGTTTTAACCACTGATGCACCGAAAAATTCACGGTTGAATTTTTCACAACGGACGCACCCAATCATCCCCGTTTGACCCAAAACTCATGTTTGGTGGGTTTTGGCACTTTCATTTCCGGAGGAACGGTGCCGCAAAACTCGCGCAGGAGGGCCGTATTACACATTGATGCACCGAAAAACTCACGGTTGAATTTTTCACAACGGGCGCTCCCAATCATCTCCGTTTGACCCAAAACTCATGTTTGGCGGGTTTTTGGCATTTTCATTTCCGAAGAACGGTGCCGAAAAACTCGCGCTGGAGGGTCCTTTTAACCACTGATGCACCAAAAAACTCACGGTTGAATTTTTCACAACGGGCGCACCCAATCATCTCCGTTTTACCCAAAACTCATGTTTGTTGGGTTTTTGGCACTTTCATTTCCGGAGGAACCGTGCCGCAAAACTCGCGCAGGAGGGCCGTTTTCACCACTAATGCACGAAAAATTCACGGTTGAATTTTTAACAATGGACGCACCCAATCATCCTCGTTTGACCCAAACCTCATGTTTGGTGGGTTTTTGGCACTTTCATTTTCGGAGGAACGATGCCGCAAAACTCGCGCAGGAGGGCCGTTTTCACCACTGATGCACCGAAAAATTCACGGTTGAATTTTTCACAACGGACGCACCCAATCGTCCCCGTTTGACCCAAAACTCATGTTTGGTGGGTTTTGGCTCTTTCATTTCGGAGGAACGGTGGCCCAAAACTCCCGCAGGAGGGCCGTATTACCCATTGATGCACCGAAAAACTCACGGTTGAATTTTTCACAACGGGCGCACCCAATCATCTCTGTTTGACCCAAAACACATGTTTGGTGGGTTTTTGGCACTTTCATTTTCGGAGGAACGGTGCCGTAAAACTCGCGCAGGAGAGACGTTTTAACCACGGATGCACCGAAAAAATCACGGTTGAATTTTTCACAACGGACGCACCCAGTCATCTCCGTATGACCCAAAACTCATGTTTGTTGGGTTTTTGGCACTTTCATTTCCGGAGGAACGGTGCCGAAAAACTCGCGCTGGAGAGCCGTTTTAGCCACTGATGCACCAAAAAATTCACGGTTCAATTTTTCACAACAGACGCACCGAATCATCTCTATTTGACCCGAAACTCATGTTTGGTGGGTTTTTGGCACTTTCATTTCCAGAGGATCGGTGCCGCAAAACTCGCGCAGGAGGGCCGTTTTCAACACTGATTTACCGAAAAATTCACGGTCACAACGGACGCACCCAATCATCTTTGTTTGACCCAAAACTCATGTTTGTGGGTTTTTGGCACTTTATTTTCGGAGGAACGGTGCTGCAAAACTCGCGTAGGAGGGCCTTTTAACCACTGATGCACCGAAAAACTCACGGTTGAATTTTTCACAACGGACGCACCCAATCATCTCTGTTTGACCGAAAACTCATGTTTGGTGGGTTTTTGGCACTTTCATTTTCGGAGGAACGGTGCCGAAAAACTCGCGCAGGAGGGCCGTTTTAACCATTGATGCACCGAAAAATTCATGGTTGAATTTTTAACAACGGGTGCACCCAATCATCTCCGTTTGACCCAAAACTCATGTTTGGTGGGTTTTTGGCACTTTCGTTTCCGGAGGAACGGTGCCGCAAAACTCGCGCAGGAGGGCCGTTTTCACCACTAATGCATCGAAAAATTCACGGTTGAATTTTTAACAACGGACGCACCCAATCATCCTCGTTTGACCCAAAACTCATGTTTGGTGGGTTTTTGGCACTTTCATTTTCGGAGGAACGATGCCGCAAAACTCGCGCAGGAGGGCTGTTTTCAACCACTGATGCACTGAAAAATTCACGGTTGAATTTTTCACAACGGACGCACCCAATCATCCCCGTTTGACCCAAAACTCATGTTTGGTGGGTTTTGGCACTTTCATTTCCGGAGGAACGGTGCCGCAAAACTGGCGCAGGAGGGCCGTATTACCCATTGATGCACCGAAAAACTCACGGTTGAATTTTTCACAACGGACGCACCTAATCATCTCTGTTTGACCCAAAACTCATGTTTGGTGGGTTTTTGGCACTTTCATTTCCGGAGAACGGTGCCGAAAAACTCGCGCAGGAGGGTCGTTTTAACCACTGATGCACCGAAAAACTCACGGTTGAATTTTTCACAACGGGCGCACCCAATCATCTCCGTTTTACCCAAAACTCATGTTTGTTGGGTTTTTGTCACTTTCATTTCCGGAGGAACGGTGCCGCAAAACTCGCGCAGGAGGGCCGTTTTCACCACTAATGCACCGAAAAATTCACGGTTGAATTTTTAACAACGGACGCACCCAATCATCCTCGTTTGACCCAAACCTCATGTTTGGTGGGTTTTTGGCACTTTCATTTTCGGAGGAACGATGCCGCAAAACTCGCGCAGGAGGGCCGTTTTAACCACTGATGCACCGAAAAATTCACGGTTGAATTTTTCACAACGGACGCACCCAATCATCCCCGTTTGACCCAAAACTCATGTTTGGTGGGTTTTGGCACTTTCATTTCCGGAGGAACGGTGCCGCAAAACTCGCGCAGGAGGGCCGTATTACACATTGATGCACCGAAAAACTCACGGTTGAATTTTTCACAACGGGCGCACCCAATCATCTCCGTTTGAACCAAAACACATGTTTGGTGGGTTTTTGGCACTTTCATTTTCCGAGGAACGGTGCCGTAAAACTCGCGCAGGAGGGACGTTTTAACCACTGATGTACCGAAAAATTCACGGTTGAATTTTTCACAACGGACGCACCCAGTCATCTCCGTTTGACCCAAAACTCATGTTTGTTGGGTTTTTGGCACTTTCATTTCCGGAGGAACGGTGCCGAAAAACTCGCGCAGGAGAGCCGTTTTAGCCACTGATGCACCGAAAAATTCACGGTTCAGTTTTTCACAACAGACGCACTGAATCATCTCTATTTGACCCGAAACTCAGGTTTGGTGGGTTTTTGGCACTTTCATTTCGAGAGGAACGGTGCCGCAAAACTCGCGCAGGAGGGCCGTTTTCACCACTGATGCACCGAAAAATTCACGGTCACAACGGACGCATCCAATCATCTTTGTTTGACCCAAAACTCATGTTTGTGGGTTTTTGGCACTTTTATTTTCGGAGGAACGGTGCTGCAAAACTCGCGCAGGAGGGCCTTTTAACCACTGATGCACCGAAAAACTCACGGTTGAATTTTTCACAACGGGCGCGCCCAATCATCTCCGTTTGACCCAAAACTCATGCTTGGTGGGTTTTTGGCACTTTCATTTCCGGAGGAACGGTGCCGCAAAACTCGCGCAGGAGGGCCGTTTTCACCACTAATGCATCAAAAAATTCATGTTTGTTGGGTTTTTGGCACTTTCATTTTCGGAGGAACGATGCCGCAAAACTCGCGCAGGAGGGCCGTTTTAACCACTGATGCATTGAAAAATTCACGGTTGAATTTTTCACAACGGACGCACCCAATCATCCCCGTTTGACCCAAAACTCATGTTTGGTGGGTTTTGGCACTTTCATTTCCGGTGGAACGGTGCCGCAAAACTCACGCAGGAGGGCCGTATTACCCATTGATGCACCGAAAAACTCACGGTTGAATTTTTCACAACGGACGCACCCAATCATCTCTGTTTGACCGAAAACTCTTGTTTGGTGGGTTTTTGGCACTTTCATTTCCCAAGAACGGTGCCGAAAAACTCGCGCAGGAGGGTCGTTTTAACCACTGATGCACCGAAAAACTCACGGTTGAATTTTTCACAACGGGCGCACCCAATCATCTCCGTTTTACCCAAAACTCATGTTTGTTGGGTTTTTGGCACTTTCCTTTCCGGAGGAACGGTGCCGCAAAACTCGCGCAGGAGGGCAGTTTTCACCACTAATGCACGAAAAATTCACGGTTGAATTTTTAACAACGGACGCACCCAATCATCCTCGTTTGACCCAAACCTCATGTTTGGTGGGTTTTTGGCACTTTCATTTTCGGAGGAACGATGCCGCAAAACTCGCGCAGGAGGGCCGTTTTAACCACTGATGCACCGAAAAATTCACGGTTGAATTTTTCACAACGGACGCACCCAATCATCCCCGTTTGACCCAAAACTCATGTTTGGTGGGTTTTGGCACTTTCATTTCCGGAGGAACGGTGCCGCAAAACTCGCGCAGGAGGGCCGTATTACACATTGATGCACCGAAAAACTCACGGTTGAATTTTTCACAACGGGCGCACCCAATCATCTCTGTTTGACCCAAAACTCATGTTTGGTGGGTTTTTGGCACTTTCATTTCCGGAGGAACGGTGCCGCAAAACTCGCGCAGGAGGGCCGTTTTCACCCCTGATGCACCGAAAAATTCACGGTCACAACGGACGCATCCAATCATCTTTGTTTGACCCAAAACACATGTTTGTGGGTTTTTGGCACTTTTATTTTCGGAGGAACGGTGCTGCAAAACTCGCGCAGGAGGGCCTTTTGACCACTGATGCACCGAAAAACTCACGGTTGAATTTTTCACAACGGGCGCACCCAATCATCTCCGTTTGACCCAAAACTCATGCTTGGTGGGTTTTTGGCACTTTCATTTTCGGAGGAACGGTGGCCCAAAACTCCCGCAGGAGGGCCGTATTACCCATTGATGCACCGAAAAACTCACGGTTGAATTTTTCACAACGGGCGCACCCAATCATCTCTGTTTGACCCAAAACACATGTTTGGTGGGTTTTTGGCACTTTCATTTTCGGAGGAACGGTGCCGTAAAACTCGCGCAGGAGAGACGTTTTAACCACGGATGCACCGAAAAAATCACGGTTGAATTTTTCACAACGGACGCACCCAGTCATCTCCGTATGACCCAAAACTCATGTTTGTTGGGTTTTTGGCACTTTCATTTCCGGAGGAACGGTGCCGAAAAACTCGCGCAGGAGAGTCGTTTTAGCCACTGATGCACCGAAAAATTCACGGTTCAATTTTTCACAACAGACGCACCGAATCATCTCTATTTGACCCGAAACTCATGTTTGGTGGGTTTTTGGCACTTTCATTTCGAGAGGAACGGTGCCGCAAAACTCGCGCAGGAGGGCCGTTTTCACCACTGATGCACCGAAAAATTCACGGTCACAACGGACGCATCCAATCATCTTTGTTTGACCCAGAACTCATGTTTGTGGGTTTTTGGCACTTTTATTTTCGGAGGAATGGTGCTGCAAAACTCGCGCAGGAGGGCCTTTTAACCACTGATGCACGGAAAAACTCACGATTGAATTTTTCACAACGGACGCACCCAATCATCTCTGTTTGACCCAAAACTCATGTTTGGTGGGTTTTTGGCACTTCCATTTCCGAAGAACGGTGCCGAAAAACTCGCGCAGGAGGGTCGTTTTAACCACTGATGCACCGAAAAACTCACGGTTGAATTTTTCACAACGGGCGCACCCAATCATCTCCGTTTTACCCAAAACTCATGTTTGTTGGGTTTTTGGCACTTTCATTTCCGGAGGAACGGTGCCGCAAAACTCGCCCAGGAGGGCCGTTTTAACCACTGATGCACCGAAAAATTCACGGTTGAAATTTTCACAACGGACGCACCGAATCATCCCCGTTTGACCCAAAACTCATGTTTGGTGGGTTTTGGCACTTTCATTTCCGGAGGAACGGTGCCGCAAAACTCGCGCAGGAGGGCCGTATTACCCATTGATGCACCGAAAAACTCACGGTTGAATTTTTCACAACGGACGCACCCAATCATCTCTGTTTGACCCGAAACTCATGTTTGGTGGTTTTTGGCACTTTCATTTCCGAAGAACGGTGCCGAAAAACTCGCGCAGGAGGGTCATTTTAACCACTGATGCACCGAAAAACTCACGGTCACAACGGACGCACCGAATCATCTTTGTTTGACCCAAAACTCATGTTTGTGGGTTTTGGCACTTTTATTTTTGGAGGAACGGTGCTGCAAAACTCGCGCAGGAGGGCCTTTTAACCACTGATGCACCGAAAAACTCACGGTTGAATTTTTCACAACGGGCGCACCCAATCATCTCCGTTTGACCCAAAACTCATGTTTGGTGGGTTTTTGGCACTTTCATTTCCGGAGGAACGGTGCCGCAAAACTCGCGCAGGAGGGCCGTTTTCACCACTAATGCATCGAAAAATTCACGGTTGAATTTTTAACAACGGACGCACCCAATCATCCTCGTTTGACCCAAAACTCATGTTTGGTGGGTTTTTGGCACTTTCATTTTCGGAGGAACGATGCCGCAAAACTCGCGCAGGAGGGCCGTTTTAACCACTAATGCACCGAAAAATTCACGGTTGAATTTTTCACAACGGACACACCCAATCATCCCCGTTTGACCCAAAACTCATGTTTGGTGGGTTTTGGCACTTTCATTTCCAGTGGAACGGTGCCGCAAAACTCGCGCAGGAGGGCCGTATTACCCACTGATGCACCGAAAAATTCACGGTTGAATTTTTCACAACGGACGCACCCAATCATCCTCGTTTGACCCAAAACTCATGTTTGGTGGGTTTTCGCACTTTCATTTCCAGTGGAACGGTGCCGCAAAACTCGCGCAGGAGGGCCGTATTACCCATTGATGCACGGAAAAACTCACGGTTGAATTTTTCACAACGGACGCACCCAATCATCTCTGTTTGACCCAAAACTCATGTTTGGTGGGTTTTTGGCACTTCCATTTCCGAAGAACGGTGCCGAAAAACTCGCGCAGGAGGGCCGTTTTAACCACTGATGCACCGAAAAACTCACGGTTGAATTTTTCACAACGGGCGCACCCAATCATCTCCGTTTTACCCAAAACTCATGTTTGTTGGGTTTTTGGCACTTTCATTTCCGGAGGAACGGTGCCGCAAAACTCGCGCAGGAGGGCCGTTTTCACCACTAATGCACGAAAAATTCACGGTTGAATTTTTAACAACGGACGCACCCAATCATCCTCGTTTGACCCAAACCTCATGTTTGGTGGGTTTTTCGCACTTTCATTTTCGGAAGAACGATGCCGCAAAACTCGCGCAGGAGGGCCGTTTTAACCACTGATGCACCGAAAAATTCACGGTTGAATTTTTCACAACGGACGCACCCAATCATCCCCGTTTGACCCAAAACTCATGTTTGGTGGGTTTTGGCACTTTCATTTCCGGAGGAACGGTGCCGCAAAACTCGCGCAGGAGGGCCGTATTACACATTGATGCACCGAAAAACTCACGGTTGAATTTTTCACAACGGGCGCTCCCAATCATCTCCGTTTGACCCAAAACTCATGTTTGGCGGGTTTTTGGCATTTTCATTTCCGAACAACGGTGCCGAAAAACTCGCGCTGGAGGGTCCTTTTAACCACTGATGCACCAAAAAACTCACGGTTGAATTTTTCACAACGGGCGCACCCAATCATCTCCGTTTTACCCAAAACTCATGTTTGTTGGGTTTTTGGCACTTTCATTTCCGGAGGAACGGTGCCGCAAAACTCGCGCAGGAGGGCCGTTTTCACCACTAATGCACGAAAAATTCACGGTTGAATTTTTAACAACGGACGCACCCAATCATCCTCGTTTGACCCAAACCTCATGTTTGGTGGGTTTTTGGCACTTTCATTTTCGGAGGAACGATGCCGCAAAACTCGCGCAGGAGGGCCGTTTTCACCACTGATGCACCGAAAAATTCACGGTTGAATTTTTCACAACGGACGCACCCAATCGTCCCCGTTTGACCCAAAACTCATGTTTGGTGGGTTTTGGCTCTTTCATTTTCGGAGGAACGGTGGCCCAAAACTCCCGCAGGAGGGCCGTATTACCCATTGATGCACCGAAAAACTCACGGTTGAATTTTTCACAACGGGCGCACCCAATCATCTCTGTTTGACCCAAAACACATGTTTGGTGGGTTTTTGGCACTTTCATTTTCGGAGGAACGGTGCCGTAAAACTCGCGCAGGAGAGACGTTTTAACCACGGATGCACCGAAAAAATCACGGTTGAATTTTTCACAACGGACGCACCCAGTCATCTCCGTATGACCCAAAACTCATGTTTGTTGGGTTTTTGGCACTTTCATTTCCGGAGGAACGGTGCCGAAAAACTCGCGCTGGAGAGCCGTTTTAGCCACTGATGCACCAAAAAATTCACGGTTCAATTTTTCACAACAGACGCACCGAATCATCTCTATTTGACCCGAAACTCATGTTTGGTGGGGTTTTGGCACTTTCATTTCCAGAGGATCGGTGCCGCAAAACTCGCGCAGGAGGGCCGTTTAAACCACTGATGCACCGAAAAATTCACGGTCACAACGGACGCACCCAATCATCTTTGTTTGACCCAAAACTCATGTTTGTGGGTTTTGGCACTTTTATTTTCGGAGGAACGGTGCTGCAAAACTCGCGTAGGAGGGCCTTTTAACCACTGATGCACCGAAAAACTCACGGTTGAATTTTTCACAACGGACGCACCCAATCATCTCTGTTTGACCGAAAACTCATGTTTGGTGGGTTTTTGGCACTTTCATTTTCGGAGGAACGGTGCCGAAAAACTCGCGCAGGAGGGCCATTTTAACCATTGATGCACCGAAAAATTCATGGTTGAATTTTTAACAACGGGTGCACCCAATCATCTCCGTTTGACCCAAAACTCATGTTTGGTGGGTTTTTGGCACTTTCATTTCCGGAGGAACGGTGCCGCAAAACTCGCGCAGGAGGGCCGTTTTCACCACTAATGCATCGAAAAATTCACGGTTGAATTTTTAACAACGGACGCACCCAATCATCCTCGTTTGACCCAAAACTCATGTTTGGTGGGTTTTTGGCACTTTCATTTTCGGAGGAACGATGCCGCAAAACTCGCGCAGGAGGGCTGTTTCAACCACTGATGCATTGAAAAATTCACGGTTGAATTTTTCACAACGGACGCACCCAATCATCCCCGTTTGACCTAAAACTCATGTTTGGTGGGTTTTGGCACTTTCATTTCCGGAGGAACGGTGCCGCAAAACTGGCGCAGGAGGGCCGTATTACCCATTGATGCACCGAAAAACTCACGGTTGAATTTTTCACAACGGACGCACCTAATCATCTCTGTTTGACCCAAAACTCATGTTTGGTGGGTTTTTGGCACTTTCATTTCCGGAGAACGGTGCCGAAAAACTCGCGCAGGAGGGTCGTTTTAACCACTGATGCACCGAAAAACTCACGGTTGAATTTTTCACAACGGGCGCACCCAATCATCTCCGTTTTACCCAAAACTCATGTTTGTTGGGTTTTTGTCACTTTCATTTCCGGAGGAACGGTGCCGCAAAACTCGCGCAGGAGGGCCGTTTTCACCACTAATGCACCGAAAAATTCACGGTTGAATTTTTAACAACGGACGCACCCAATCATCCTCGTTTGACCCAAACCTCATGTTTGGTGGGTTTTTGGCACTTTCATTTTCGGAGGAACGATGCCGCAAAACTCGCGCAGGAGGGCCGTTTTAACCACTGATGCACCGAAAAATTCACGGTTGAATTTTTCACAACGGACGCACCCAATCATCCCCGTTTGACCCAAAACTCATGTTTGGTGGGTTTTGGCACTTTCATTTCCGGAGGAACGGTGCCGCAAAACTCGCGCAGGAGGGCCGTATTACACATTGATGCACCGAAAAACTCACGGTTGAATTTTTCACAACGGGCACACCCAATCATCTCCGTTTGAACCAAAACACATGTTTGGTGGGTTTTTGGCACTTTCATTTTCGGAGGAACGGTGCCGTAAAACTCGCGCAGGAGGGACGTTTTAACCACTGATGTACCGAAAAATTCACGGTTGAATTTTTCACAACGGACGCACCCAGTCATCTCCGTTTGACCCAAAACTCATGTTTGTTGGGTTTTTGGCACTTTCATTTCCGGAGGAACGGTGCCGAAAAACTCGCGCAGGAGAGTCGTTTTAGCCACTGATGCACCGAAAAATTCACGGTTCAGTTTTTCACAACAGACGCACTGAATCATCTCTATTTGACCCGAAACTCAGGTTTGGTGGGTTTTTGGCACTTTCATTTCGAGAGGAACGGTGCCGCAAAACTCGCGCAGGAGGGCCGTTTTCACCACTGATGCACCGAAAAATTCACGGTCACAACGGACGCATCCAATCATCTTTGTTTGACCCAAAACTCATGTTTGTGGGTTTTTGGCACTTTTATTTTCGGAGGAACGGTGCTGCAAAACTCGCGCAGGAGGGCCGTTTTAACCACTGATGCACCGAAAAACTCACGGTTGAATTTTTCACAACGGACGCACCCAATCATCTCCGTTTGACCCAAAACTCATGCTTGGTGGGTTTTTGGCACTTTCATTTCCGGAGGAACGGTGCCGCAAAACTCGCGCAGGAGGGCCGTTTTCACCACTAATGCATCGAAAAATTCATGTTTGTTGGGTTTTTGGCACTTTCATTTTCGGAGGAACGATGCCGCAAAACTCGCGCAGGAGGGCCGTTTTAACCACTGATGCATTGAAAAATTCACGGTTGAATTTTTCACAACGGACGCACCCAATCATCCCCGTTTGACCCAAAACTCATGTTTGGTGGGTTTTGGCACTTTCATTTCCGGTGGAACGGTGCCGCAAAACTCACGCAGGAGGGCCGTATTACCCATTGATGCACCGAAAAACTCACGGTTGAATTTTTCACAACGGACGCACCCAATCATCTCTGTTTGACCGAAAACTCTTGTTTGGTGGGTTTTTGGCACTTTCATTTCCCAAGAACGGTGCCGAAAAACTCGCGCAGGAGGGTCGTTTTAACCACTGATGCACCGAAAAACTCACGGTTGAATTTTTCACAACGGGCGCACCCAATCATCTCCGTTTTACCCAAAACTCATGTTTGTTGGGTTTTTGGCACTTTCCTTTCCGGAGGAACGGTGCCGCAAAACTCGCGCAGGAGGGCAGTTTTCACCACTAATGCACGAAAAATTCACGGTTGAATTTTTAACAACGGACGCACCCAATCATCCTCGTTTGACCCAAACCTCATGTTTGGTGGGTTTTTGGCACTTTCATTTTCGGAGGAACGATGCCGCAAAACTCGCGCAGGAGGGCCGTTTTAACCACTGATGCACCGAAAAATTCACGGTTGAATTTTTCACAACGGACGCACCCAATCATCCCCGTTTGACCCAAAACTCATGTTTGGTGGGTTTTGGCACTTTCATTTCCGGAGGAACGGTGCCGCAAAACTCGCGCAGGAGGGCCGTATTACACATTGATGCACCGAAAAACTCACGGTTGAATTTTTCACAACGGGCGCACCCAATCATCTCTGTTTGACCCAAAACTCATGTTTGGTGGGTTTTTGGCACTTTCATTTCCGGAGGAACGGTGCCGCAAAACTCGCGCAGGAGGGCCGTTTTCACCCCTGATGCACCGAAAAATTCACGGTCACAACGGACGCACCCAATCATCTTTGTTTGACCCAAAACTCATGTTTGTGGGTTTTTGGCACTTTTATTTTCGGAGGAACGGTGCTGCAAAACTCGCGCAGGAGGGCCTTTTGACCACTAATGCACCGAAAAACTCACGGTTGAATTTTACACAACGGGCGCACCCAATCATCTCCGTTTGACCCAAAACTCATGCTTGGTGGGTTTTTGGCACTTTCATTTCCGGAGGAACGGTGCCGCAAAACTCGCGCAGGAGGGCCGTTTTCACCACTAATGCATCGAAAAATTCATGTTTGTTGGGTTTTGGCACTTTCATTTTCGGAGGAACGATGCCGCAAAACTCGCGCAGGAGGGCCGTTTTAACCACTGATGCATTGAAAAATTCACGGTTGAATTTTTCACAACGGACGCACCCAATCATCCCCGTTTGACCCAAAACTCATGTTTGGTGGGTTTTGGCACTTTCATTTCCGGAGGAACGGTGCCGCAAAACTCGCGCAGGAGGGCCGTTTTAACCACTGATGCATTGAAAAATTCACGGTTGAATTTTTCACAACGGACGCACCCAATCATCCCCGTTTGACCCAAAACTCATGTTTGGTGGGTTTTGGCACTTTCATTTCCGGAGGAACGGTGCCGCAAAACTCGCGCAGGAGGGCCGTATTACACATTGATGCACCGAAAAACTCACGGTTGAATTTTTCACAACGGGCGCACCCAATCATCTCCGTTTGACCCAAAACTCATGTTTGGTGGGTTTTTGGCATTTTCATTTCCGAAGAACGGTGCCGAAAAACTCGCGCTGGAGGGTCGTTTTAACCACTGATGCACCGAAAAACTCACGGTTGAATTTTTCACAACGGGCGCACCCAATCATCTCCGTTTTACCCAAAACTCATGTTTGTTGGGTTTTTGGCACTTTCATTTCCGGAGGAACGGTGCCGCAAAACTCGCGCAGGAGGGCCGTTTTCACCACTAATGCACGAAAAATTCACGGTTGAATTTTTAACAACGGACGCGCCCAATCATCCTCGTTTGACCCAAACCTCATGTTTGGTGGGTTTTTGGCACTTTCATTTTCGGAGGAACGATGCCGCAAAACTCGCGCCGGAGGGCCGTTTTAACCACTGATGCACCGAAAAATTCACGGTTGAATTTTTCACAACGGACGCACCCAATCATCCCCGTTTGACCCAAAACTCATGTTTGGTGGGTTTTGGCACTTTCCTTTTCGGAGGAACGGTGCCCCAAAACTCGCGCAGGAGGGCCGTATTACCCATTGATGCACCGAAAAACTCACTGTTGAATTTTTCACAACGGGCGCACCCAATCATCTCTGTTTGACCCAAAACACATGTTTGGTGGGTTTTTGGCATTTTCATTTTCGGAGGAACGGTGCCGTAAAACTCGCGCAGGAGGGACGTTTTAACCACTGATGCACCGAAAAAATCACGGTTGAATTTTTCATAACGGACGCACCCAGTCATCTCCGTTCGACCCAAAACTCAAGTTTGTTGGGTTTTTGGCACTTTCATTTCCGGAGAACGGTGCCGAAAAACTCGCGCAGGAGAGCCGTTTTAGCCACTGATGCACCAAAAAATTCACGGTTCAATTTTTCACAACAGACGCACCGAATCATCTCTATTTGACCCGAAACTCATGTTTGGTGGGTTTTTGGCACTTTCATTTCCAGAGGAACGGTGCCGCAAAACTCGCGCAGGAGGGCCGTTTTCACCACTGATGCACCGAAAAATTCACGGTCACAACGGACGCACCCAATCATCTTTGTTTGACCCAAAACCCATGTTTGTGGGTTTTTGGCACTTTTATTTTCGGAGGAACGGTGCTGCAAAACTCGCGCAGGAGGGCCTTTTAACCACTGATGCACCGAAAAACTCACGGTTGAATTTTTCACAACGGACGCACCCAATCATCTCCGTTTGACCGAAAACTCATGTTTGGTGGGTTTTTGGCACATTCATTTCCGGAGGAACGGTGCCAAAAAACTCGCGCAGGAGGGCCGTTTTAACCATTGATGCACCGAAAAATTCACGGTTGAATTTTTCACAACGGGCGCACCCAATCATCTCCGTTTGACCCAAAACTCATGTTTGGTGGGTTTTTCGCACTTTCATTTCCGGAGGAACGGTGCCGCAAAACTCGCGCAGGAGGGCCGTTTGCACCACTGATGCACCGAAAAATTCACGGTTGAATTTTTAACAACGGACGCACCCAATCATCCTCGTTTGACCCAAAACTCATGTTTGGTGGGTTTTTGGCACATTCATTTTCGGAGGAACGATGCCGCAAAACTCGCGCTGGAGGGCCGTTTTAACCACTGATGCACCAAAAAATTCACAGTTGAATTTTTCACAACGGACGCACCCAATCATCCACGTTTGACCCAAAACTCATGTTTCGTGGGTTTTGGCACTTTCATTTCCGGAGGAACGGTGCCGCAAAACTCGCGCAGGAGGGCCATATTACCCATTGATGCACCGAAAAGCTCACGGTTGAATTTTTCACAACGGACGCACCCAATCATCTCTGTTTGACCCAAAACTCATGTTTGGTGGGTTTTTGGCACTTTCATTTCCGGAGAACGGTGCCGAAAAACTCGCGCAGGAGGGTCGTTTTAAACCACTGATGCACCGAAAACTCACGGTTGAATTTTTCACAACGGGCGCACCCAATCATCTCCGTTTTACCCAAAACTCATGTTTGTCGGGTTTTTGGCACTTTCATTTCTGGAGGAACGGTGCCGCAAAACTCGCGCAGGAGGGCCGTTTTAACCACTGATGCACCAAAAAATTCACGGTTGAACTTTTCGCAACGGACGCACCCAATCATCCTCGTTTGACCCAAATCTCATGTTTGGTGGGTTTTTGGCACTTTCATTTTCGGAGAAACGATGCCGCAAAACTCGCGCAGGAGGGCCGTTTTAACCACTGATGCACCGAAAAATTCACGGTTGAATTTTTCACAACGGACGCACCCAATCATCCCCGTTTGACCCAAAACTCATGTTTGGTGGGTTTTGGCACTTTCATTTCCGGAGGAACGGGGACGCAAAACTCGCGCAGGAGGGCCGTATTACCCATTGATGCACCGAAAAACTCACGGTTGAATTTTTCACAATGGGCGCACCCCATCATCCCCGTTTGACCCAAAACTCAATGTTTGGTGGGTTTTTGCACTTTCATTTCAGCGGAACGGATGCCGCAAAACTCAGCAGCAGGAGGGGCTCGTTTTTACCACGATCCCAGAAAATTCACTTCACAACGGACGCAACCCAATCATCCCGTTTGACCCAAAACTCATGTTTGGTGGGTTTTTGGCACTTTCATTTTCCGAGGAACGGTCCGCAAACTGCGCAGGAGGGTCCGTTTCCACACTATGCATGCCGAAAAACTCAACGGTTGAATTTTTCAAACCGGACCACCCAATCATCCTCCTGTTGACCCAAACTCATGTTTGTGTGGGTTTTTGGCACTTTCAATTTTGTGCTTGTTTGATGTCCACACTACCCCACCCCCCCCCCCCCAAACCTCCCCACCCCAGGCCCGCACCGCACGGAGCCACCACCCCGACCCAAACCCTCCCCCGATCAGCCCCGCACACTCATCGCTCCGCCCAACCATCCCCCGGCCACCCCATTTCGTTTCGGAGGAAACGTGCCGCAAAACTCGCACACAGGAGGGCCGTTTTATTACCACTGATGCACCGAAAATTCACGGTACCAACGGACACCATCATCGTTTGACCCAAACTCATGTTTGGTTGTGTTGTGGGCACTTTTATTTTCGGAGGAACGGTGCGCAAAACTCGCGCAGGAGGGCCTTTATACCCATTGATGCACCGAAAAACTCACGGTTGAATTTTTCACACGGACTCAGCCCAATCATCTTGTTTTGACCCAACAACTCTTGTTTGGTGGGTTTTTTGGCACTTTCATTTCCGAAGAACGTGCCGAAAAACTCGCCAGGAGGGTCGTTTTAAACCACTATGCATACGAAAACTCAACTCCGTTTTAAAATTTTTCAACAACGGGCACACCCAATCACTCCGTTTTACCCAACTCATGTTTGTGGGTTTTTGGCACTTTCATTTCCGGAGGAACGGTGCCGCAAACTCGCGCAGGAGGGCCGTTTCACCACTATGCACCGAAAAATTCATCAGGTTGAATTTTCACAACGGACACACCCAATCATCCTCGTTTGATGACCCAAACCACCTGTTTGGTGGGTTTTTGGCACTTTCATTTCCCGGAGGAGAACGGTGCCGCAAACTCGCGCAGAGGGACGTTTTAACCACTGATGCAAAACGAAAAATTCACGGTTGAATTTCAACAAACGCACCCAATCATCTCTGTTTGACTGAACCCAAACTCATGTTGGTGGGTTTTTGTCACTTCATTTCCGAGGACAGTGCGCCACTCGCGCAGGAGGGCAGTTTTCACCATGCAACACCGAAAAATGCACGGTCACAACGGACGCACCAATCATCTTTTTGTTTGACCCAAACTCATGTTTGTGGGTTTTGCACTTATTTTCGAGGAACGGTGCTGCAAAACTCGCGCAGGGGGGGCCGTTTGTAACCACAATGCACCGAAAAACTCACGGTTGAATTTTTCACAACGGGCGCACCCAATCATCTCCGTTTGACCCAACTCATGTTTGTGGGTTTTGCACTTCCATTTCGGAGGAACGTGGCCGCAAAACCGCGCAGGAGGGCCGTTTTCACTCACCCAGCAATGCACAAATTCACGGTTGAATTTTTTACAACGACCACCCAATCATCCTCTTTGACCCAAACCCATGTTTGGTGTTTTTTGGCACTTTCATTTTCCGGAGGAACGATGCCGCAAAACTCGCGCAGGAGGCTCTTTAACCACTAGATGCACCGAAAAAATCACAGTTCAATTTTTCACAACGGACGACCCAACATCAATCCCCGTTTGACCAAACTCATGTTTGGTGGGTTTTGTGCACTTCATTATTCTAGAACGGCGCCCGCAAACTCCGCAGGAGGCCGTATTACCCCATTGATGCACGAAAAACTCACGGTTGAATTTTCACAACGGACGCACCCAATCATCTCGTTTGACCCAAAACTCATGTTTGGGGGGTTTTTGGCCCTTCATTTCAGGAGCCGGTGCGAAAAACTCGCAGGAGGGCCGTTTACCCATGCTCCCCCGAAAAATTCACGGTTGAATTTTTCACAACGGACGCACCCAATCATTTTCCTTTGACCCAAAACTCATGTTTGGTGGTTTTTTGCACTTTCATTCCGGGAACGTGTCCGCCAAACTCGCGCAAGGGCCGTTTTCCCCACTGATGCACGCAAAATTCACGGTTGAATTTTTTACACGGACGCACCCAATCATCCCCGTTTGACCCAAAACTCATTTTGGGGGTTTTTGGCACTTTCATTTCCGGAGGAACGGTGCGCGAAACTACCTCGCGAGATGGCCTTTTTTCATTCACCACTGTGCACCGAAAAATTCACGGTTGAATTTTTCACAACGGACGCACCAAATCATCCCGTTTGACCCAAAACTATGTTTGGTGGTTTTTGCACTTTCATTCATTGAGAACGTGCCCGCAAACTCGCGCAGGAGGCCGTTTTACCACCACGAGGCACCGAAAATTCACTGTGATTTTCAACGGACGCACCCCATCATCTCCGTTTGACCCAAACTCTGTTGGTGGGTTTTTTTGGCACTTTCATTCCGGAGGAACGTGCCGCAAAACTCGCGCAGGAGGGCCGTATTACCCATGATGCACCGAAACTCACGTTGTTTTTTTCACAAGGACGCACCAATCATCCCGTTTGACCAAAACTCATGTTTGGCGGGGTTTTGGCACTCATTTCCGAAGAACGGTGCCGAAAACTCGCGCAGAGGGCTGTTAACCATGATGCACCGAAAAACTCACGGTTGAATTTTCACAACGCCACCCAATCTTCTTCTCCGTTTTACCCAAAACTCATGTTTGTGGGGTTTGGCCGGCCCTTTCATTTCCGGAGAACGTGCCGCAAACTCGCGCCAGAGGCCGTTTTCAACCACTGATGCACCAAAAAATTCACGGTTGATTTTCTCAACGGACGCAAAAACCCAATCATCCTCTGTTTGACCCAAACCTTCATGTTGGTGGGTTTTGT